>RJWM01007848.1:18527-70709 GCA_004363535.1 Dasyprocta punctata | reverse complement strand
GCCTATCTGTTTTTATTTTGAGACAGGGTCTCACTAAGCTGCCCAGGTTAGACTCAAACTCAATGAGTATTTATTAAATATACTAACTTATAAATTCTTTTGCCTTTTTTTTTTTTAAGATAGGTTCTCTCTATGTAGCTCAGGCTGGCCTTAAACTCACTGTGTACCCCAGGGTAGCCTCTAACTGTCAGTAATCCTTCCTGCCTCAGCCTCCCAAGTACTGGGATTGCAGGCATGCACCACCACACCCAGCCCACACCTCTTATTTAATCCACATATACTTTCATGAATTTGCATTGTTGTTCCATTTTACAGATGAGGAAACTGCAGCTCAGAATACCCCCTGACACAGGTATTCATTATTTTACGTGTTTATTCCCTACCTTATTCCAGAAACAATGTAAGGTGACTCAGAGAGGTTTATGACCACACAGCTGGAAAGTGGGAATAACAATGTGAGCTCCTGCCTTTGGGCTCCATCCTGTTTCTTTTCACAACTCTGCTGTTCCGTGTGCCCAATCCTGTGTCGGATGGTGTGACATACATAGAGGTGCTAAGGTGAGAAAGCCGTGTGTGCGTGGACATCCCCAGCCATATGGGAGATTGTCACTTGCAGCAAGGGTCTTGTGGTGGGGCATGCCTATGATCCCAGCACTTGGGAGGCTGAGGCAGGAGAATTGCTGTGACTTGGAAGCCAACCTGCCCTACACAATGGGACCCTGTCTAAAAAAAAAAAAAAAAAAAAAAAAAACTGGAGAGGTTCAGTGCAGAGAAAAGTCAGACTGAGCCCCAGTGCAGGGCCCAGCCCAGACAGGCCCAGTGGCTGCTTGGCAGCTCCTGACTCTGGAGCCGTCTCTTGGCTGCTGGGCCGGGCTTGTCCCCACCTGCCCCTTGCCCTCCCATGTAGCTCTTGCCCCAGCCGCCTCCTGCCCCAGCCAGCGGAAGGCGCCTCCGAGCCCCGCGGTCCCCTGCTCGGCTGCTGGCCGGCCTCTAGCAGGGCCCCCCCAGGTCAGGAAGTGCCGAAAGAGGAAGAGAGTTCCCGGGCAGGATGAGCGTGCTGGGGGCTGGCCACAGTGCCGGGGGAGATCGCGATGCAGCCGCAGCTCTGGGGCCCGCGGAGGCACTGGGGACAGAAGCACGGGAGCCACCAGGGACACTGAGGCAGATGTGGCGCTACCGCTCCTGGGACGTGCCACAGATCCCAGCCGAGGCTCTGCAGACACAGTAGGTACAAGGGTGGCCCTGGACTGGGCACGGGGACCGCGTCTCGCTGAGGACCTGAACCTTTTTTTCAGAGAATGGGTGGGAGAAGTGGGGCTCCTGGTCTGTTATGTGGCAGCTCTGTGTGGTCCCAGAAGGCTCCTGGAGGGGTGAAGGGCGCTCTGACAGTGGGCTGTGTGGTGGAGGTTGGGGTTCACTAACCAAAGAGGGATCTGGGGAGGGGACCCCCCACCCCAGGGAGAGTAGGGGTCAAGCTGACATCCAAACCAGTGCAAGGTCGAGTGAAGGCTTCAGGGCCTCTGGATGCTTCCCACCAGTCTTGGTCTGGGAGCCACTGCAAAACCTCCCCAGCAAAACTCACTCTGGAGGCCAGGGTCAGGCCCTGTAGGATTTCTCTGCCCTCCTCCCACCAGCCTGGCCCCAGCTGCTGGCTGGAAGGCAGGGGCCCCTTCCTACCTTCTCAGCCCTTCTCTGGGCCCACGGGCAACTGAAAAGGAGTTAGGAGCCGGGCTGGGCTTCGGGGTGCTGGCGATCTCTTGGTCATAGGCTTGCTGGCAGGTCCCCTGTGCCCCGCCCCCGGCCTAGGCTCTCTGTGGCTGACCAAGATTGGAAAATGGGCTGCCAGAACCCCAAAGGAGAGGGTGAAAGTGAAGGTGACACAGGATGTGGCTTTGCAAAAGAGTGTAAACTGAAACACCAGGCACTGGGCTGGCATCAGAGTGGCAGAGTTTGGGGAAGAGGAACACCATGGTCCCCAGCTTCCTGGCCCTCCCAGCTTGGAGGGGTTCTCAGAGACTGGGTACAGATTCCCAAGTGTACTGAGGGCCATGTCCCCATGGCAATGGTTCTGGTTCCAATTCCTCTTGTTTCTGGAGGGGGACAACCTCTGCTGCCTGGGTGGGGGGAGGTTTGGGTGTGCATTTGAGGTACATTTCTGGATGTGTGTGTAAGGAGTGGGGTCCTATAACCACGGTCCAGGGGCTATTATGTGCAGGAGACAGTGTGCTTGTCCTATGTGGATGTGTGTGTGCACCGTAACTGTTGTCCTTATGAGTGTGTATTTGAAGTGGGCGTGGTCGTGCACGTCTCCAATCCCAGCACTTGAGAGGTTGAGGCAGGAGGATTGCCTCCAGTTCTAGGCCAGCTTGGGCTACGTAGTAAGATCCTGCCTAAAAAAAAAAAAAGTGTATTTGAATGTGTAAGAGGTGTGCAGGTCATTCCTCAAGCATGAGATCGAGGTGTCCTCGGACAGTCTGCCAGGGAACGCCCACGTGTCAGGAGTGAAGCGCTATAGAAGCTTGACTTTGAGAAAAGTGCCACTTTTTGGTGCGGGGGGGGGGGGCCGTAAGTGACCGTTGGCCGCTGACTGTTGGAGGCCGGGGTGGGAGGCGTGCGTCTGTCTGTGTGGGGCTCACTGTCCGATCTCACTCCATGGGTGGGAACTGGAAGAGCACAGTGGGGACTGGTCGAGTGACTGCGTGGACGTAGGGCGTGCGAGAGAGCAATAGATTCCTTGCGGACGTGGGAAGGGAGGTGGTGACAGCTGCCCTCGTGGTGTGCACTTGTGCGACACAGGTCGTTCGTAGGGAAGGGCTAAGGGGAAGACGAGGCTGCCTGTGGAAGCGCGTAGCAAACTTCAGACCAGGAAATCTGCCCCATCCCGGTGGCCAGGGGCGGGGCCTCTCTGTCCCCGCCCACGCGAAGCTCCGCCCCGACGCCTGGCGGGCTGCGGCCGGCAGAGGGCGCTGTGGGCCGGTGCCGCCGCGGGCCGAGGGGGCGTGCTCGGCGGCCGGCAGGCAGCGGCCCGGCCAGCTATGCGGGGTCCTGCGGCCGCGGCTGGCGGCACTTCCTGGAGCGGCGGCGGCGGCCGCTTCCCGGGCGCCTGGACGTGGGGCGCGGGGGCGCGCGGCACAGGGCGGGCTTGCTGAGCCCGGCCGCCGGCCCGGCATGGGCGTCTCCCGCGGGCCCGCCGCCGGCCGGGGCTAGGGCCGGATGGAGCCGCGGGACGGCAGCCCCGAGGCCCGGAGCAGCGACTCCGAGTCGGCCTCCGCCTCGTCCAGCGGCTCCGAGCACGACGCGGGTCCCGAACCGGACAAGGCGCCGCGGCGCCTTAGCAAGCGGCGCTTCCCGGGGCTGCGGCTCTTCGGGCACAGGTGAGCGGGCGCGGGGGCAGCGGGACCCGCCCGGGCGAGGCGCCCGGCACCGGCGGGACGGGCGCTGCTGGCGCTGGCACCGCGCGGGGTCACCCCGGCACCCGGGCACGGACTCCTGGTCCCCGCGGCGCGGGAGCCGGGCAATTCTCAGGAACCAGCGCCTCCGCTGAGTAGCATGCGGGGCCGGCGGCCGGCACAATCACCCACCTCTGTCAGCAGCAGTAGTCAAGAGGCCCGTGACGGGTCACCCGCCTTTCTTGACCCGATTGAACGGGACCTCTGTGAATCTCCTGGCACCTGGGAGGTGAGGGACCTGTGCCTGTCGAACTGCTTGGCATCTGCCGAACGTGGCCGCGTTGGCCCGATTTCCTTGTTCGACCTTTTCAGCTTCTTGGAGTTGGAGGTGCCTAAACACCTGCTCCACCCGCCTGGCTCTTAATTAGCGGGGTGACCCCCGCTTTTTCCTCCGCTAGGCAGTCATTCTCTCCCCCTGTCTTCTCCGCGTCTTTGCTGGGAAAGGGGCGAAGTGAGATATAGACTGGAATCTCTGCTGGCTTCTCAAGCCCATCTTGCCCCCTACTCTCAGCACTCCGAATAGCACCACATTGTGCTTGTGACAAGAGGTCTGACCCGGACTCATGAAGAGCTGAGGGGAGGGGGAGAGAGATTGGGTGCAGGCGGTTCGTGGCTGTGTGCTGGTCTTGGCTGCCGGCCGATGCCTGTTCTAGTGCCCCGGTGTAAGGCGCCAGGTGCCAACCAGGAGTCCTGCACCTGCTTCTCTGAGTTTTCTACCCAAGGAGCTTACAGCTGATCAGCCAAGGACTCTGACCCAGGTCTCTGGCTCACTTTTCTCTGGCTGCCTAGGCTTTGTAACACCCGGCTCCTCCTCGGCTCTGCCTGGTCCCTTCCAGGATGGGTTTTACCCACCAGTACCCTGGGTGGTGGTCTCCCGTCGTGTGGGGCAGTATGCCCGTAACCCTGGCTCTATGCACCTGCAATGTGCCACACAGCCACCCTGCATGGAGATCTGGATTCTTACACTGGCAGATGGAGCTCTGTGGGCTTTTGTGAAGCCACTCAAGCTTCAATGTCATATAAAACAAGGCAGAGAGTAGAGCTCCCAGTTTGTGTTTTGTCACCCACAGCCCTGCAAGATGGAACAGTTTACACCCAGCCTTGCAGGATGTAGCCTCCAGCGTTCACAGGCGCCAGAGGGGGAGGGAGGGGCTCCGTTAGAAGCTTCCTGTCGCTGCCCACAGGGCACCAAGTGTTGGGCGCTTCTGACCTGTGGCTGTGCCCCTTGCAAAGGGCACAGGTTTGTGCATGTTGGGACCAGCCTCAGGCACATTCAGGAGGAAGAGCAAGAAGTAAGAGAACTGACAGGTACCTTTACATAATTCTCTAAAATAGGATGTGTTATTTCTCCATTTTTATAGATGAAAAAAAAAAAAAAACACAAGGTCAGAGAGAGATGCAAGTTGCCCAGAGTCATATAGCAAATAAGAGACAGGGACAGCGTTTGAACTCAAGTTGGTCTGATTCCAAAATCCATAGTTCTTTCTCTATGGTAGGATCCCCAACAGAACATCACAGGGACCCAGGGAGCTTTAAGGGGTTCAGATTCCTAGGTCTGATGAGATCTGGAGGTGGTGCCTCCCAGATGATGCTGATGTGCTCCGTGGTTTGAGGAGCACAATATTCCATCCCCACCCACCCACCATAGGATGCCTAGTGGGAAGGAAACCAAAGAGTGCCTCTGGAACCAGGGAAGGCTGTCCCCCTGCTGTGCCCAGAACACAGTGGCAGTGCTTTCCTCTGGCAGCCCTGGCACCCCTGAATCGGTGCCCACTGGGGCCGGCCTCCTTCCCTTGACAGCCAGGTTGCAGGGGTAGATGTTCGTAACAGCGGCCCCGCTCTGGTCTGTGCCCTCTTTAATGCTGCTTATTTGGTCCCGGTACCTCTGTTTGCTGATCCTGGGCCCCTGGTAAAAGACCTCAGTGGCCCAGCTGTGTTCCCAGGCTCCTTGCTCACCCGTCAGCCAGCTCTTGCTTCTCCCTGGACCTGCACCCTCTGCATTGTGCCATCCACCCCTGCCCACCCCTCAAACCTCAGGGCCGAGTAGCCTGGTAAGGAAACAGGCAGGGGCTGGAAGGGAGGGTCCCCGATAACAAATAGACTGTTGAAAAGCTTGCAGTCAGATCTTGGTTCACTTGAAGAGCTCTGTGAACAATGTGCAATGTCTGTGTGGCCTTGGCAAGGAGTTGCGATGGCACACATGCCACATGGCTGCCATGCCTGGCCCATGAGAAAAGATTGGTCTGTGGCATCTTCCTTCAAGAGCCTTTTCCTCAAAGCCAATCTCTGCCGCCTCCGACTGCCATCTTTCTGGGAATCTGGAGAGTGCTTCGCCATCTCCCTTTTTTTTTTTTTTAGCCCAGTGAGACACAAAGCTGAGCTGCCATCCTCCCCAGCTCCTGGCTTCTTCCCACCCCAACTCCAACCCACCTTACTTCTTGCTGGGAAGCATCAGCCTTCTCCCTTCAGAGGAGAGGGAACAGGAGGTGTAGGGCCCCCACTCTAATCCCAGGCATCCGGTTCTCCTCCACCCTGTGGGGAGGAGGATGGGACCTTCGCCTTCAGGTTCCTGGGGCTAAGGGATAGTCAGTCTCTAGTGGGAAGGAAGTTTCCTGTGTCTCCTCCTGCTCCAGGGCCCACCGAGAGGGAGGAAGAACTTGCCGAGCCTCTGGCCTGGTCCCAGCAGCCCGATCTAGGAAGGTTGTAGTCAGTGGATTAGCTGGTTTTGCACCCCAGGGGCATCAGAAATTGCCTGGCACCTCATACATTTAGACAGAAGGTGCTTTGGCAGTTTGAACTCCTGGGAGTCTGAGCGTCTGCTCTGCTGTCCCCTGCCCTTCTTCGGGCTCAAAGTCACAAGCTCCCAGAGGGCAGGGGACACACCTGTGGAACAAGTTGGAGACAATGGGTCTCATTGAGAGCCCACACCGAAGGGAGCCCCAGGTGGCATGGGGTGCCTGAGCGGAAGCAGCCCCTGTTTCGGTTGGTTTGGCAATGAATGGGGAGGTACCGTGTCGAGGGATGCCTCTCACTCAGAGGCAGGAGCACTGTTTGTGGCGCCAGGGTGTCTGGGAGCAAAAGGAGCCTCTTTGAGTGGCTTGTCTCACGCAGGCTAATGCTGGGAATAGCCCAGGTGGCCTAGGGAGGCTTGAAGCCTTGGGTTCCAGCCAGTTTGGGAAAGAGAAAGGGGCCTCAGTGGCCGAGCTGTGTGCATGTCACTGTGTTTGCTCCACACACAAGGCCATGTGCCAGAGTGTGGCACCAGCCCAGGTTGGGAAGTGAGGCTAGAATTCTCCTCCTGGTCTCTGTCCACTGCCACACGGACCCGAGGCTCTGGTTGCAGATCAGGGAGGGGATGGGCAATTCCTGTCTTTGTCTCTGTGCCGTTCAAAAAGGTCAGATCCCAGCATGCAAAGCCTGGTGTGGTGGCTCACCCCTATAATCCCAGCACTCACTTGGGAGGCTGAGGCAGGAGGAGTGCTGTGAGTTCAAAGCCACTCTAGGCTACAGAGAAAGACTCTGCCCCCCCCAAAAAAATAAAAATAAAAATACACAAATCCCAGCGTGAAGAACCAGCAGGGTGTGCAGTGGGCAGGAGAGCGTGAGAGTGGACGTCCTCCCAGGCAGGGATGATGGAAAGACTGAAGGACTGATGACCCCTGGTCAGAGGTGGCCCAGCAGGGTCTGGGGGAGAGATAGGCCAGTGGTCTTCATCTTCCGGGGGCCTCAGACTCCCTAGCAACCCCAAACACGTCAGGGGGCACTTAGCTGTGAGGCCGGAGCTGAACTGGTCCCTAAAAGGAGCAGGGGCCCAGGTCCCTTCAGCAGCCAGAGAGGGAGAGCAGTATCAGGGTCCTGTACTGACCCCAGAGGCTGACTTGCAGCGTCGCTGAAGCGACACAAGGGGGCGACAGCTGCTGTGCGGGAGGACACGGGGTCGCTCTGTGCAACCGCAGTGGGTGACCTCAGTTGCGCCTGCTGCTGAATTACCTGGCGCTCTGGCCGCAGGGGTGGGGCCCGCCCGCAGCAGCCAGCTGTGACCCCTCCCTGTGTGTGTCAGTACTGCGCGCTCACCGATTGCACCACTGGGGAGCATCTCTTCCCTGTCCCTGAAGACCGAGCCCCGGGGAGGCAGTGCAGACTCCACAGAGGCCTCAAAGCTGATGAGGAGTCTTCTGGTCTCTGAGATCCCCGGGTCGCATCAGAGCACCCCAAAGCTCTACATGCTTTGAGAGATTCTCACCTGGCCTCTTCCAACTTGCCCCCTTTCTCTGCTTCCGCCTGGCCGCCCGAGCGATCCTCTGAGTCAGCAAGGACTGCACAGACATGGTGCGCATGCGCAGAGAGGCCCTGCCAGCCCACCCTTGGCCCTGCTTCTGTGCGTAGTTCCTAATGCCCTTAGAGCGTCAGGCGCACACCCACTGGCTCTAACGGCTGGTGGAAGAAGGAGAGGCTGGAGCAAAAGCCAAATGCCGGGAGGAGCCACCATCCTCCTTTCCCCCGTACCTTCCTTGATGGAGTTAGGCTGCCAGTGCAAGTCACCTGGCCCAGGGCAAGGGAAGCAGAGGAGAGACTCCTACTGTCCCCTACGCTCACTTGCTCATCTTTTTGTGGCCTTTAACAGGTACCAGCAACTAGTAGACCCATCCATGTCGTACAACTTAAATACCAGCATAATGGTTGCTTTGTCATCCATTGTATTTTATTTTGTGGTTTTTTGAGACAGTCTCTCACAGTATAGCCCAAGCTGGCCTTGAATGTGTGGTGATCCTCCTGCCTCAGACTCCCGAGTGTCGGGATTATGGGAGTACACCACCATGCCCCACCCTTGATGCCCATTTTACATATGAGGAAACCAAGACTCAGAGAGTTCAGGGGCTTGGCCCACAGTCACAGAGGCCAACCCACATATCCGTCCACAACCCCCGATACCCTCCTTGGCAACATTTTTTTTTTTTTTTTTTTTTTTTTTTTTGGTTACTGGGGATTGAATTCACGACCTTGTGCTTGCCAGGAAGCTCTCCTTTCTCACGTCCCACATTTCCAATCCGGTGAAGAAGTGGGATGGATGCTCGGTGGGTTTAGTGCGTGACATCCAGCAGACAATCTGCTCCTGGAGCCCAAGAGACAACTGCCACCAGGACCTCTCACACCAGGAGGAGCAGGCTGGACTGCAGAGGGCTCGGGGCTGGAAGCCACTGTCACATGGCTGCCCCACTAGGTCTTGCGTGGAGGGGCACTACTGTGACCTTTTATTGTACTTGATAGGTACAGAGGGCAAAAGGCCAAAGGATGAGTTCAGGGGCCCCTGGCAGCACCCCAGGGTCTGTGGGCGGCCTAGGGAAGAGCCCGGAGCCCAGTGGTCCCGGCACCCTGTCCCTGTGCTCACAGAGGTCTGCTGCCTGCTCCTGGCAGGCGCCAATTCTGAGCTGCTCCCCGCTGGGCTGAGCCCCATCTCGGCACCTGCCAAAATAGCTGTCTGGGAGCCTGGCCCGCCCGCCCACGCCCCAGCCTCTCTCGGGCTAACAGCTTGCCTGTCTCTCCGCCCCCTTCCCCAGCTTGCTGACATTTTACAGAGCGCGGTGGGGGTGGCTGCGAAAGGGGGCAAGCTTGTTCCTGCAGCCTGGCCCACGCAGACACTCCTCTGACACAGCCTGCACTGCCCACCCACCCCCAGAAGGCATCCCTTCCTGGGGGGACTCCTGCCTGGAAGACACGGGTGTGGTCCGCCTGTGACGAACAGTGGGGGTGACACACTTCCAGGGCTACCTCAAGAAGCTGGTCTCCCTCTGGGAGTCTTAAGAGGTTACTTGAGAATCTTTTGAAATCTGCAGTTGGAATAGTACATAGAGTAACAAAGGGGCCCATGGCACGCTTGGTCACTTCCAACTGTTGCACTGTGTGAACTTCAGGTAGAGGAGGCCCCAGTGTCTTGCTCCCCGGAGGAAACCACAGTCCCGGTGTGGTGTCTGCTTTTCTCACGTCTGTAAAGTTTTCCTATTGAAGTGTACAACTCTGGCTGGGTGTGCTGGTGCATGCCTGTAATCCTGGCACTTTGGAGGTTACTTTGGAGGTTGAGGCAGGAGAATCACCATGAGTTCAAGGCCAGCCTGAACTACATAGTGAGACCCTGTCTCAAGAAGACAAGAAAGACCAACATGTGCATCCTTAACAACATACAGTGCTGTTCTAAATGTGCCATCCCTTGATTTAACAAGGGTATCAGACATCATTCTGAATTGAGATTTTTTTCCCCTCAAGGTTGTTTGGAGATTTAAACAATCTTCATTAAGATACGCACTTCAGTGAATCCATTTTAACCGCCGTGTAGTATTCCTTTGTGGAGCTGCTTATTTGCCCAGTCTCCTACTGATGGCCTTGTGGGCGGGGTGCAGTTTGTGCATACCATCCTGCCGACTGTAGCAGTAGCAGGCTGCTTGAGTGCCCTGTCCAAACAGGGCCTGGTCACTGTGTATCTGCCACTTTGAGGGTGTCGAGTTGTGTTCCACAGCACTGGTCCTAACTTCCAGGCCTCAGCAGGCATTGCCTTTGTTTAAACCTGTGCTAAACAGAGGGGAGTCTACCATGGACACTGTGTCCTACTGGCCGGTCAAAGCCCTGGGCCTCTCAGGTCAATGGCACAGTCCCTGCATCAAAGGGAGGACAAGCCCTGTGTGCTTTGAGGCCTCCTGGGCGCAGGGCGCTGGCAGGCTCAGTGCGTCTTCTAGGTGAAGGGGTGTCTCCACTGTTCCCCGGGCTGCCCTTGGGAAACCTGGGTAGCAGAAGCAGGCAACAGGATGTCACAAGAGGTAGGAACTGCATTGGATGCCTGGGGACCCGGCTGGGGGTGGGAAGTGCAGAAGGGGTGTTAATTTTGAATGAGAAGTGAGGGGGATCCCTGTCCCGGCAGATGGGGACCAGGAGCTTGCTGCAGACACAGGAGATGGCGGGGAGCGGGAGCCGTCACCAGAGAAGGGTGGGAGGCTGGGGAGACTGTCCAGGTATCAGTGCTTCCGTGGGGATCGGTTTCCAGCGGGGGCTGTGGGTGCGCTGCTGACGGCTCTGCCCCCAGGCCGGCCAGGACGCTCGCTCGCTTTTCTGCTCTCACTCTGCAGGCCGCGCTGTCACTTCAGTCCCCAGGGATGCAATTATGAGCGATCTGAGGTCCTCGGGGCTCAGTTTGCTGGGGACGCAGACTTGCAAACCAGAACTGGGGGCCCAGAACACCAAGGGAGCCTGAGCCCAGGAGGGGCCGGGAGAGGGGAAGAAGAGACGGTTTAGGGCCAAGAGTTTGGTTCAGTGGCTTAAACGCCTGCCTGGCCTGCGTGAGGTTGTGAGTTTGATCTCCAGTACCAAGGCGGGGGGGGACCACATTTAGCAAGCAGGCAAGGTAGACTCAGCGCCATGCCCCCTGGCAGGGCTGTGTGGTGCACCGAGGCGGAGTGTCAGCATGGAGGGGTCCAGTGCCGGGTACCCAGCCTGGTCCTGCCATCAGTCAACTGCATGGACTCAGGTGCAGCTTCGCCACCCTGTGCCTCAGTTTCCTCATCTTAGAGGGTTCAGGATGCAGGGATAATACCAACTGTTAATATTATGAAGATTAGCCAGGCCTGGTGGCACAAACCTATAATCCCAGCACTTCGGAGGCTGAGGCAGGAGAGAATCGTGGCAAGTTTGAGACTATCCTGAACCACATAGCAAGACCCTGTCCCAAAAAAAAAAAAAAAAATGAACATGGTGATGCACACCTGTAATCCTCATCACTGGGGAGGCTGAGGCCAGCCAGGGCTACATAGTGAGTTCCAAGCCAGCCTGAACTACAGAGCGAGACCCTGTTCCAAAAAGGAAAATAAAAAAACTGCAAAGGAAAGACAGGAGAAGAGTCTGGGAAGCTGCTGGCTGCAGGACCCAGTGTGGTACTGGCTGGTAGTGGGGAACCAGTGACCTGGAAGTGGATGCTTTCGGTTGAACTCTGGAGTGGGGGAGGATGGTTGAAGGGAGAGTTTAAAGGAACGAGTTGGTCAGCCATTCAGCCTGCGCTCATTTCTCCAGGGCCTAGCAGGGCCAGATACTATGACAAGGACCCAGGATATGGAGGAAACCCTGGGGACATTTCATCAAGGAGCTCCCTTACAGGTGGATGTAGTGACCCATGCACGTCATCCCAGTACTCTGGCAGGCTGAGGCAGGACAGTTTCAAGCTTGGACCTTGCATGGGCAACTTAATGAGACCCTATCTCAAAAACATAAAAAACCGGGCGTGTTGGCGCACGCCTGTTATCCCAGCAATCAGGCAGTTAAGGAAGGAGGATCCCCGCAAGTTTGAGGCCAGCCTAGGCTACAAAGTATGTTCAAGGCCAGCCTAGACTGCAAAATGAAACCCTGTCTGTAAAAGACCAAAAAAAAGGGGGGGGGTGCCAGGGATGCCTTAGCAGCTTTGCATCTGCCTGGCAAATGAGAGGTCCTGAGTTCAATTCCCAGTATATCCCCCCCCACCCCACCAACACAAGAAAGGCTGAGGATGTAACCAGAGTAGAGACCCTGGGTTCATCCCCAACTTGGTACTGCCAAAAAGAAAAGAAAGCTCAGCGAGGATCCTGGCCCAGCGTCCCCTGCCATCCTGTGACTTCATGTAGTCCAGTCCTGCTGTCCAGGTTTTGTAACGAAGCCATGGACAGTGTGGGCTGGCCAGTGGCTCCTGGCCCAGCAAGGGGCCTCCAGCTGCCACTCCTAGGGTCTCCTGGAGAGGAATGAGAGGCAGCCACCAAAACAAAGACCATTTCCATCCCCTAGTGCCCATCAGAGAGAAGTAGCCCAGGCCTGTGACCACCCCTCCCTTGCAGTGCCCAGGGGAGAAAGCCTTGCTGTTCCCCGAAGGCACTGCCCGCCCGCACAGAATCCCCAGTCCCTCCTAGGCCGCAGCCTGCTCACTGCCAGGTGCAGCGGCAGCTGAGCCTGAGCTTTGGTCTCACAGGAGGTCGGGCACGCGCACCGAAAGAAGCAGGGGCCTACGGGAACAGGTGCGGAGGGAGGCCAGGTGCAGGCAGGCGGGGACAGAGGATCCACTGGCTCACTTAGAATGAGGGGTTTGGCACCCAGCAGACTGGGCTGGTGCTGGGTGGGTGGAGGAGTTTAAATCCCCTGTGAATCAGTGGATCTCTTAAGTGTGGTCTTGGGGTGCCTTAGAGTGTTCGGGGACCAGCGAGGTCAAAACTGTTCCCGTAGTAGTGTTTCCTGAGCTGCCTGGCCGCGTGCCCACGTCAGTGTTGGCATCAGGCGGGTGGTGCGGAAGCCATGGGGAGAAGCTGCTGCAGCTGTCACACCCATCCAGGCGGCAGCACGACATGGTGCTCCTCGATTGTGTGTGGCATCCAGACCTCTGAGTTGGAGGGCTTTTCCCTGGCCTGGTAAGGGAGTGTGCAGGATCCATGAGGTGCTTTTGTTGAGAACCTTGGAAACCTGTGTCTGCCTTTTAGTGTCTGATGGCTTCCCAGGTCTTATAGGTCTCCGGTGAGAGCAGTGGCCATGCTCATGGGTCTTCTGCTGTTGCGCAAGGAAATGGCAGCATTTGGAAGATCCCCATAGGTCCGCAAGCCATTATTTTCCAGTGACCAGTGCTTGATGTTACAAAATTCAAAATGTAAACCAGACGTGGTGGTGCAGACCTGTAATCCCAGCACACAGGAGGCTGAGGCAGGAGGATCACCGTGAGTCTGAGACCAGCTGGAACTGTGTAGCAAGACCCTGTTTCTTAAAAAAACAAAACAAAGATGCTCCTTTTAGCATGGTAGCAAAGAATGTCCATTACCTGGGAAGGCCAGTCAGGTCTTTCTTCCTTCTCCCAGCTGCAGACCTTGTGAGGCCTTTTCTCTGGTGCTTCACCCAGAGAAACCTGTCGCAGCAGAACTGCAGGCACGGACACCACTTGAGAACCTGCCGCCTTGTAGAAAGGTGGACAGTAAAAAGCCTCACAGAACATGCGCGGCGCTGCTTTTCTCTAACTTGTTCCACAAAACAAGGCTTTTTAAAAATTTTTTTTTATTAAGTGCGTTCTATGGGTTAAAGTGAAGGTTTTCTTGTTTTTAAACAAATGAATAGAATTTCAAATGTCTCAGTTTTAGTTTTGGACATGGTAAATATTAGTAGCTAGCACCCCTCAAAGTTCTCTCTGAGAACTGGAGGGATTTTGAGGAGTGGGAAGGAGCCCAGGACAGGGAGGTGAACAGCTGCCGCCGCCTGGACCCTTGGCAGCCGGATTTGGCGCTCCAGACAGGACACACACACATGACTTGAGCTGTCTGTCCTGGGCACTCTTCAGCTTGGCACGAACCAGGGCAGCTCTGAAAGGTCCCGTGGGCTCTCAGCACAGCTCTTCTGAGCAGGGACAGCCAGCCGCTTCCCAGGGCGCTGGCACCTGGCGCTGTGGGGAAGGCTTCCTAAATTGAGAAACACTCCACAGACACTTGTTTTTGCGGTTGCTGTGTTTGGAGCCAGCGTGCGTCTCTGTCTCAGACCCTCGAAACCCTGGCCTGTAGACGGGAGGGTGCATTAAGTGACCAGTGCGTCCCATCCTGAGAGTGGCACAGGCCCAGCCCCTCCTCTCCTCAGTCCCAGGCCCTGGAGCCCAGCCTGGGAAGGAGGGGGAAGGGAGGGGAGCCCACTGGCAGGGCTGTCGCCTGGCCTGGGGAAGAGGAGCAGGGAGGCCAGGCACGGGAGGCCAGGCTCGTGCCGGGTGCCGCCCACCCGCCTGCCGCCTGCCGCCTGCCTCTGCGGGCCTGGAGCTGCCGCTGGGAGAGGAAGTGCAGTGGGTTACCAGTAGGGCTATTTTCATAACGGCTGTCACAAGGTGGGGGAGGGGGAGGGGGAGGGCCCAGAGCCACCGCCGCTCTCCAAACTAGGACTTGCTCGGCACAGGCGGCAGCGGAGCAGGAGCCAGAGCTGCCAGAGCTGCGACCCTGGCCCACCTCCTACCAGCCGCCCTCCTTCCAGATCAGGTCAAAGGGGCTCCGCACCGCCCTGCATCTGCCTGGGGGTGGGGAGGGAGGTCGGGTGGCCTTGCACTTCAGGCCATGCAGCTGGGGGAAGGAGAGGGTCGGCAGAGCTCCTGCCACCACCCTGCTGGGGGCAGACCCCGAAAGGAACTGCTTTCTGGACTGCTCTGTTGTCCCTCACCAGTAGCCCTGGCCCACCTGCTCTCCGGGCGCTTTTGTTCATTGTTCTATTTGGGGCAGGATTCCTTTAGTGGGTAGAGGCCTGGGAGAGGCAGGGAGCCGCAGGCCTGGATTTGCCGGGGCGGTGGGAGCCCAGCAGAGAGCAGCCCCCTGGGAAGCAGCCGGCCCCTGCTGTGGGGCTGCTGGAAGTGGGGTCACTGTGCCCGGTGCAGCCTTTACCAGGCAGGCGGTGCTGCGGAGTCCTGCCCAGGGCGTAGAACTATCTGCGCTCTGCAAGCTCCTCCACATCTGGGGGAGTCCCTGGGGCCAGCCTGGTACCAGGGCAAAGGGTACCCCTCCGCGTGAGCAGGCACCCAGGTGGCGCAGGCTGCCAGGATCTGTTCCTCCTGCAGTGAGTGGTGGCCACCCTGGGCACTCCTGCTTCCCTTTCTAGGTTCTCACACCCGTGTGGGCAGAGACAGACCCCAGGAGGTGGCTCAGCCACAAGCCCTGGGGTCTCCCAGGACGGGGCCTGAGTGTCCAAGGTGCCTCACAGTCATCGCTGCAGCTCTCTTGTGCCAGCTTCAGAGCCAGGTGGTGCGGTCTCCATTTTGCCAATGAGAGACTTGAGACTCAGAAAGTTAATTGCCCAGCACAGGTGGGATGGCACACACGAGACTCCAAAGGGCTTCGTGTTTTTGCTTGCAGCTGGCGTCAGGTGTGGTCGGCGTCGGACCTGGTCCAGAGGTCAGGAGTCCTTTCTAGCTGGCAGCTGCTGAAGGATGCAGTGGGGCCTGCTGACCGGTGCGGGTAGACAGCCCAGCTCAGCCACCACTGCCCTGTGTGTCAGGGATGCACTGACCCCATGCCACCACGTCCTCTCTCAAGGGGCAGCCGTAATCCTCCCACCCGCCCTCCACTCACGAGGCCCTTGGCAGCCAGTGGAGGTTGATGGGGTCCCATGAGCCCCTTCCTGCCCTGTTCCCCTTAGCTGTTCAGGGATTGGTTTTTTTGTTTGTTTTGTTTTGTCTTGTTTTGTTTTGTTTTGTTTTGCTTTTGCGGCATCGGGGAACGAACTCACAGCCTCGCACCTGCCAAGCAGGCACTTAAGCCACTGAGCCAAACTCCCCGCCCTAGTACTGGGATTTTCCCTGCTACTTTCCGGGAGGCCCAGGGCCAGCTGTATTACTCTGCCTGGGGGATCAGAGCCTTGCGGGCCTCCTCCAATGACTTTTTTTTTCTTCTTCTTGTCTTTTTGAGACAGGGTCTCACTATGCAGTTCAGACTGGCCATGAGCTCACTTTGTAGCCTAGGCTGGTCTCAAACTCGCAATAATCCTCCTGCCTCAGCCTCCTGAGTGCTGGGGTTACTGTCCTCCAGTGACCTTATGTGTGCTTCATAGTCACTAGGGGTGACAACATGCAGTGTAGAGCAGTTGCAGAGAGCTGGGTGTGACAGGAGACTCCAGGCCCAGGCAGGGCTTCTGATCAGGCCTGGGAGAGGCCTCAGTGAGATAGGAAGTGAGGAGTCAGGCCTTGCTGACCAGAGGACAGAGGTTTCTGTGGAGATCGGAGGAACAGGAAGCACGGGACCCAGCAAAGGGGGCAGTGGGTGCCTAGGGGTGTGGGTGCCTGGCAGGAGAGCCTGTGGTACAATGTCAGCCAGTTTAGCACCCTCCTTGGACAGACAGGGAAACTGAGGACCATGGTATGTGGTCACACAGCACTGGCTCAGCCTGGCCTGCCTTGCCCGCTCTGGGCAGCTGAGCAGCCCCTCCCAGGTGGGGACAGGGCGGCCTAGTTGTGTGGGCGCTGGGCTCTGCAGGAGCACCTGTAGCTGCACTGTGTCATGACTAGGGTGCAAGCCCGCTCCCTCCTGGCCCCGCTGTCGGTGCAGGTCGAGCAGGCAGGGCCCAGGGAGCACAGCGGCACTTCCCCCACAAGGACTGTGGCCTTTTGTTTTCTGGGTGACACTAGCATCAGGCGGTGTGTCTGGGTGACTAATCTCCTCCAGGCCAGGCAGCTGTCACAGGGCGGCCTGAGCAGACTGGGGGGGAAAGCCGACACCCTGGGGAGGGCTGGCAGGCCAGTGCCCAGGCCACCGCGGGCAGCAAGCTCCTCTCACAGGATGTGGCAGACCCCGAGTCAGGCAGACTAGGGCTCGGCTAGCTCTGGTACCAGCTGGCTGTGTGACATGTGCATGTCCTTTATCCCTTCATCTCTTGGTTTCCTCACCTCTGTGACACCAGGGCTCCCAGTTCTGCCCCATCCAGGGACTGTGACCCAGGTCACAGCAGGCGTTGAGTAAGGAGCACGGTTCCCTCCTAAAGTCCCTCCACCTCAGTCCCCGCCAATGACCAAGCAGAACCCTGCCCTCCGCCCATCTCTGCTCCGCCCCCAGGGTGCGGGCTGTGCAGGGGTCTCCCCACTGACTGCCTGGGGCCTCATCTGTGCCTCAGCTGCCTCAGCAGGAACACAGCTTGGACTTGTTAGGGTTCATGAAGCAGGTGTGGGGAAAGGGCTGAATGTAGTGTTGGGCTCACCTGCTGGCCAGGACACCTAGTTTGAGAGGCGTCCATGCTTTGGGCTTGTGGGATGCTACCCTGTGCCAGGCAGTCACACTGGTTCCCTGGACCCCCCTGCCTCCCTGTGCGCTGGTCGGGTTGCACGAGCTTGGACTCCTCCTACCCTTGGCCCAGGTACCCCGCTCCATGCCTGGCTTTGGCCAAGCCCTTGACAGGGATAAGTTTTTCTCCTGTTGACCCAGGTGGTTCCAGATCACAGCTATCCCTAGGCTCAGGGAGGGACCAAGGCCCAAGAGTTCCCCTGGTGGGGACTTGGGAGGGAGGCATCACACCCTTCCCCAAGCGTCAGGACTGTGCAGGCCCAGTGCACGAGGGAAGGGCCAGGGAGACACTAGTGAAGGGAGCCCAGCATCAGGGCCCAGGGACAGCGTGCCCAGTCTGCAGGTGTCTCACGTGGATGTCCCCACTCTGTGCCCTCAGAGGTGAGACTGAGTGGCTGAATACCAGGAAGCTCTCGGGGCTGCAGACAGATACACCCTCAGAATCCAGAGCCTTCTGTCTAGCCCAAGCTTCTTGCCACAACCCTGAGTGGAGGCAGGAGTGGCTCCCCTGTCTTGGAGGCCTGGCTCTTTGGCACCCCTAAGCCTTGAGCCAGATGTCAGAGCCTCCCCATTTCTAGGTGCCACCCTCAACCTGGCCCCAGGGCTGACTCTGAGAGTCCAGTGTCTCCTCGGCGCTGTGGGCCTCCACAGAGAGCCGCTCCCATCCCATGCTGGGGGCAAAACCTGCACCCTGCAGTCGGCCTCTGTGGACTCCACTCGCAGCGCTCCCCCAGCAGCTCCTGGTAGGGGACAGGAAGCCCTTCGGGCCCAGGCTCTGTGATGCTGGACCCAGGTGGGGAAAGCTCTCTACCCAGGACTCTGCAGGCAGCCTTGGACTCCTCCCTGCAGGGGAGAGGGGGCAGTGCCGAGCAGCCCTAAATAGGGTCTGCCTGTGAATTCCATGACCCTCGCACTCACCTCCTGGAGGCCAGGGTGCCCTCATCCCTCGCTCCCTTCTCTGCCCATGGGCACCGATGGGCTACAGCCAGGCCAGCTCCTGATGCTCCTGGTCTCTGCCCAACAGCCCCAGCCTGCACCTGGCATGGAGACTTTCTTTAGGAAACACTTTCAGCGAAAGGCACCTGGCCCTGGAGAGGGGCAGCGGTGGCCTGCTGGTGCAGGGCTGCCCACCAGCAAGGCCCGGCGCCGCTCGCCTGCCGGGCAGGCCTCCTCCTCACTGGCACAGCGGCGCCGCTCCAGTGCCCAACTCCAGGGCTGCCTCCTAGGCTGTGGGCTAGGTGCCCGGGGTGCCAGCTGCCGCCGGCGTTCTAGCACCGCACCCCCCGCCTGCAACCCCCGCTTCGTCGTGAATGAGGTGCCCACCTTGCAGCCTGCCGCTGTTGGGGCCCAGGGTCTGGGCGCGCCTCTGCTGCTGGCTGGACTTGTGGACATGGAGGAGGAGCAGGAGGAGGGGGTCCAGGAAGAGGAGGTGATGGCCGGGGCATCCAGCTCTGCTCCGCCTGGCACCGGAATGCCAGAGCCCCCTGTGCCCCGGGGTCCCTGGCCGCTGCTGCCTGTGCCTCGGTATCTGCGCAGGGCGTCCTCCCGCCTGCTCCCTGCCGATGTGGTGTACGACCACACCCTCTGGGGCCTGCATGGCCACTATCGTCGCCTCAGCCAGCAGCGGCCCTCGGGCCAGCAACCTAGCCCTGGGGGCCGAAGAGCCTCAGGCCCCTCCCTGGGCCTCACCATCCCTGCCCGAGTGCGCCCACTGTCCCGCAGGCGCCAGGTAGCCCTGCGGCGCAAGGCGGTGGCTGGACCCCAGGCCTGGAGCGCCCTGCTTGTGTAGGTATTGCAGCAGCCAGTGGGGGTCACGCAGGCAGGGGCCTCCAAGCCCCACCTGGCTGGCGGTGGGTGGCCCCATCTGAGTGACTGGGCAGTGCTGGAAGCCAGAGCCGAGTCTCTGGCACGGGGGCCTCTGCCTCCCCTGTTGCCGTTCTCCATCTTGGCCTTGGCGGAGGACACGCAAGGGCGGGGGCCCGAGGTGGTGGGAAGGGAAGAGAGTAAGCTGTGCCCAGCAGGTCCCCGGCCTCAGCTGTCCCCTTTCCTGTAGGAAAGCCATCACCAAGTCGGGCCTCCAGCACCTGGCACCCCCTCCTCCCACTCCCGGGGCCCCCTGCGGCGAATCCGAGCGGCAGATACGGAGCACTGTGGACTGGAGCGTGAGTAACTGGGTGCCGGGCCAGGCCCCGCCTCAGCACCCCTGACTGGGCACAGTTGGGACAGAGGGATGGGGAGGCCCTTGGCCTGTGGGTTCCAGGCCGACTTCCTGGGGCGGCAGTCTTTGAGTTGGCCTAATGAGCAGACAGTGGTGGAGACAGGATAGGGGAAAGTGGGTCGGAGGCTGGAGCCCATTTGCCTTGGGAGCGGAAGGGCTGGCAGAGCAGCATGGGGGCTGCACAGGCAGCCAGTGTACGCTGACCATGCTCATCTCACGGTCTAGGAGTCAGCCACATATGGGGAGCACATCTGGTTTGAGACCAACGTGTCTGGGGACTTCTGCTATGTTGGGGAGCAGTACTGCGTGGCCAAGATGCTGGTGAGTGAGCTCTGTGGGGCTGCTGCCCCCTGGCGGTGGAGTAGAATCTAGACACAGGGCTAACAGCTGCACCACTTTCCAAGGCCGGGAGAGCTCACCTGCGTCCCCACCTGTGTGCCACCCCTTGGCCAAGGAAATGGGAGCTGGTCTTGGAGCCAGGCGCATGCAGGGCAGCTGTGCTGGGGCAGATGCAGAAGGACTCTGCTCACCCCAGGTGGCATCCGTGATGGTGCCGGCTGGTGCCTCAGGGCCCTCTGTGTCCTGCAGCAGAAATCGGTGCCCAGGAAAAAGTGTGCAGCCTGCAAGATCGTGGTCCACACCCCCTGCATCGAGCAGCTGGAGAAGGTGAGTGCCACACATGCTCACGTGTCTACACACACACACACACATACCCCCCACCAGTAAGAGCCGCCCACGCTGGAGCAACGCAGCATGCATGGTAGCAAATCAAGGACCCTGGAGCCAAATGCCTGCCTTGCTCCCTGGCCCTGTTTGTTAGCTGCTGTACCCGCTGCCTGGAGCACAGCTGGCAGAGGGGGGCTCCCCGAGTGGTGGTTGACGGCAGGAACTAACAAGTGGTGCCCCAAGACCATTTATTTATCACATCCGTGCTAACATTTAGAAGAAGCCGTTGAATTTGCTGCTTGACTATGACAAGGCCTGCCCCATGGCACCGCAAGCCTGGCTCTGTCTCCTGTGTACTGTCTCTGGAGAGAGCCCATTCCCAAGGACCGTTGTACGATGGGTCTGCAGCTGGGAGTGGACCAGGGTGCTGTGCTTCTAAGGGGAAGGACAAAAGGACCCTGGGGCTAGGGGACTTGGTAACACGGGGTGGGGTGGCATGAACAAGGCTCCCCGGCCTGCAGAAGCCTGGGCCACCACATGGAAATGTCCCCAAGCACAGGAGCTCTTCTGGGACAGGCCACTTTGCTGGCCCTGAACCATAAAATGAGGTCTCCAGTGATTTGCGGGGCGAAGCAGGCACAGTCGGGAAGAGAAGTTGAAATGCAGCCCGATCATGGGCGGCAGAAACTGAACCCACTCCACACACTAGCAACTGACAGCCTGCAAGAAGGGCTTAGATTCCTGCATTCTCCTCAGCCTGGGCGCTGGGGGTGAGGAAATAGGATGAGCGACCATGGTCCCACTTGAGCAGGACAAGACCACGGGACACCCGGGATCTGGGAAGAAGCAGAGATCTCTTCTGGCTAGCGAGCAGGAGCGTTCCCAGGCTGGTTTGGGACACTCTGCCCATGAGGGTGGCTCTGAAGGACCCTGTCCAAAGCTGACACTGGTCACTGCATTCTCACAGATAAACTTCCGCTGTAAGCCATCCTTCCGGGAGTCCGGCTCGAGGAACATCCGAGAAGTAAGTGCACAAGGTGGTGAGGCGCCAGGACACCCTGAGTTCCCGATGGGTCCCTCTGCAGCGCCTCCAGAGTGCCACCAGGGGCTCAGGTGCTGGGCCTGGTGGGCCCAGCCTGCAGCAGGTGGAACACCTGCTCCTTCTTGTGCCCCCCAGCCCTGTCTGTCCCCCAGCCCTCTGTGATCCTCCTGTGAGTCGCAGCCTCAGAGCTGGATGTCTCTGGAGCTGTGTGCCTCACCCCGGTGACATTTCTCTCCACCCCCAGCCTGTCTTTGTACGGCACCATTGGGTGCACAGGCGACGGCAGGATGGCAAGTGCCGGCACTGCGGGAAGGTGAGGGCCCCCCCGCCACTGCCCCGGGTGGCCTCCCACTGAGCAGCACCCCAAGTGCAGCACCCCAGGCAGCTCTCAGTCCCCAAGTGCTCTGGCTACGCCTGCAGTCTTTGCAAGTGGAAGGGCAGGGAGGAAAGTCGCTCCCAGAGCACTGTCTGGCTGCCTCGGCCTTATGCAAGACCCAGAGGCTCAGGGACGTGCACCCCTCAGAGTGTCCCCCCAGCACAGCCCACAGTTGCTTGCTTGTTCGGTTGCTTCGTGTCCATCTGGTGCAGGTAGAGCACCCATGCCTCCTTTTGTGTTCGGAGCAGGCCTGTGCTGAGGGCCAGGAAGTGGACAGGCAGTGGGCCGGGGCCTGGCCAGGTCTGGCTGCAGGAAGCGGGGAACTTGAGTCAGGCAGGAGTTGGCCCTTGGTATGCCCGAAAAGGTGGCCAAACACCCCTGCCCCTGCGTTTATTTTATATTTCTGGGCTTTTTAAACATGGGCTTGGTCTCCCGGCTTGCGAGGCTGGCGGCAGAGGAGGGGCCGGGTCTGCCAGGGTCCTGTATGAAGCCAGCCTGTCCGCCCCCAGGGCTTCCAGCAGAAGTTCGCCTTCCACAGCAAGGAGATCGTGGCCATCAGCTGCTCCTGGTGCAAGCAGGCGGTGAGTGGTGACCCGGCCCCTGTCGGCACCGCACTAGGGCAGGTCTGGGTCCTGGCCCTGGTGTCAGCCCTGCCTGGCTTGGCTCAGCCTCACCTGCTCCCCTTCAGTACCACAGCAAGGTGTCGTGCTTCATGCTGCAGCAGATCGAGGAGCCCTGCTCCCTGGGGGTCCACGCGGCTGTGGTCATCCCGCCCACCTGGATCCTCCGTGCCCGGAGGCCCCAGGTGAGCCCTGCATCCCCAACGCCCCTGCCCTGGGGCTGCCAGCCCGCTCCCAATTCACCCACACCCCTGCTTCCCTCACAGAACACCCTCAAGGCCAGCAAGAAGAAGAAGAGAGCGTCCTTTAAGAGGAAATCCAGCAAGAAAGGGCCTGAGGTGAGAGCGAGGCTGGCAGGAGAGGGGGGCGCAGGGCGTGAGAGCTGCTCTGCTCTGCCCAACAGCTGGGTCCCCCTGGTCCCACTGAGGTGCTGCACAAGGCTGTGCAGAGCAAGGGGTGGGAGTGTCACCCAGGGGTCCAAGGGGGGACCTCCAGCACAGGGCAGAGGCTTACGAGCTCCGTGTCCCCAAGGAGAGCCGCTGGAGACCCTTCATCATCAGGCCCACCCCGTCCCCTCTCATGAAGCCCCTGCTGGTGTTTGTGAACCCCAAGAGTGGAGGCAATCAGGTGAGCACAGCATTCCCTTCCCAGGACTCCAGCTTGGGCTTGGGGTTGCCCGCCTGCCAGCAAGTGTTCCTAAATCCATCTCAGGCTTCTGTCCCCATCTGTTTCCTGGGGGTCCTGGATGGGGCCCCGTTCCACAGCCTTCTCACCACTGCCTCCTGCCTACCCTCATTTTCTCAACACCCCATCCTCCTGTCTCCCACAGGGCGCCAAGATCATTCAGTCCTTCCTCTGGTACCTCAACCCCCGGCAAGTCTTTGACTTGAGCCAGGGCGGGCCCAAGGAGGCGTAAGGACTTGGCGGGTTCTCTGGGGGATGGTGAGGGGACACGCCTGGCTCTTGTGGGGGAACGCACACCCTCTGACCCATTCCTGTCTTCCTGGCTCAGACTGGAAATGTACCGCAAAGTGCACAACCTTCGGATCCTGGCATGTGGGGGCGACGGCACGGTGGGTCCTTGGAGCCGGGCGGGGCCTCCCTGCAGTCCACTCGGGCCGGGCCTGACCTGACCAGCTGCCCGCTCTGCCTCCTTCCAGGTCGGCTGGATTCTCTCCACCCTGGACCAGCTGCGCCTGAAACCGCCGCCCCCCGTGGCCATCCTGCCTCTGGGGACTGGCAACGACTTGGCGCGCACCCTCAACTGGGGTGGGGTGAGTGTCCTCGGGGAGGGGGCTTCAGGCCAGGGCCGCTCCGACCCAGGAGGGCTCACCCTGGCTTCCTCCTGCCAGGGCTACACTGATGAGCCCGTGTCTAAGATCCTGTCCCACGTGGAGGAAGGCAATGTGGTGCAGCTGGACCGCTGGGACCTCCGGGCTGAGCCCAACCCCGAGGCGGGTCCCGAGGAGCGAGACGAGGGCGCCACTGACCGGGTGGGTCAAGGGTTTGCGCTCCCGCCTGTCGGTTCTGGAGACTGGGCTGGGTCCCCTCACTTCTCCAGACATGCCTGGGGAACAATGCTGCTGCCTGCCGAAGTAGTTTTTATTTAGCCACTGGCAAATGTTTACCAAGGACCTGCTCCGCGCTTTCCCTGCTGCAAGCAGTGGAGAACAAGTGCTCATTCCCGGAGCTCATGCAGTGCCCAGCACAGGGGACACAGTGCACTGGGGGCCCCAGCAGGGACACAGGCATGGCCACTGGGGCCAGGGAGGAGGGGACAGGGCATTGGCAGAGGGTCCCCAGGCAGAGGCCTCTGGAAGCACGGCCAGGTGGCCTGGCCCCAGCCAGGGGACATCAGTGGGGCCGACCTCATTTCTGTACCCCCCATCCTTCTCCAGCTGCCCCTGGATGTCTTCAACAACTACTTCAGCCTGGGCTTCGACGCCCACGTCACTCTGGAGTTTCACGAGTCGAGAGGTGGGCAACCAGGGCAGGGCGGGCCCTGGGGTGAAAGGTGCCCGTTCCCAGCCTCCCACTCCACCCCAGCCTGGGAAGCATCCAAGTGACCGTGCCCCACCCCTTCTCTACGCAGAGGCCAACCCAGAGAAGTTCAACAGCCGCTTCCGGAACAAGATGTTCTATGCTGGGGTGAGTTGGGGGTCCCCAACCCCCACGGCCTCTGTGTCTGCCAGGCCACCAGACCTTCCTGCAGCAGGGAACGTCCCTATTACAAGACAGTGACACCTTGTCTCCCACAGACAGCCTTCTCTGACTTCTTGATGGGCAGTTCCAAGGACCTGGCCAAGCACATCCGAGTGGTGGTGAGTGGGGCAGCCAGCCGAGTGGAGGGCCCAGCAGGGAGGGAGGCCCAAGTCATGCGTGTGCCCAGCATTCCCCCGTTCTTACCTCCAGTGTGACGGGATGGACCTGACCCCCAAGATTCAGGACCTCAAACCCCAGTGCATCGTTTTCCTAAACATCCCCAGGTGAGGAACGGGCTCCAGGCGCGCCCTGCTGTCCCTGCTGCCCCGTCCCCAGCCTGCACCAGAGCCCGCCCCTCACGCTCCCCACAGGTACTGTGCAGGCACCATGCCCTGGGGCCATCCTGGGGAACACCACGACTTCGAGCCTCAGCGGCATGACGACGGCTACCTCGAGGTCATTGGCTTCACCATGACATCCCTGGTGAGTGGCCCTGTGTCCAGTGCCCGCAAACACAGCCTGACGCTGCAGGGGTCACCCCACTTCCCGTCGGTGGTCAGGCTGCGGTTACCCTTACCTCTGACTCGAGTGACTCAGCCCGGGTCCTCTGAACGTCAGGCCTGGGGGCCCTTTCACCCCTCCATTCTCCACTCTGGGGGTCTGTCTGTCTGGAGCCCCAGCGCCACCTGACCCAAGCCCCTGTGCCTGCAGGCAGCGCTGCAGGTGGGCGGGCATGGCGAGCGGCTGACACAGTGCCGCGAAGTGCTGCTCACCACGGCCAAGGCCATCCCGGTGCAGGTGGATGGTGAGCCCTGCAAGCTGGCAGCCTCACGCATCCGCATCGCGCTACGCAATCAGGCAACCATGGTGCAGAAGGCCAAGCGGCGCAGCGCTGCACCCCTGCACAGCGAGTATGACCCCTGCTTGGGCCACCCCTCTCCGAGCCCAGCTTCCCCGCTGTGAAAGGGGCTGCTGGCCGGAACTGTGGCTAGCTAGTGTATTCACCTAGTATGCAGAGGCCCTGGCTTTCATCCCTGGCTCATGGGGGTGGGGGAGTAACAATCCTGTGCCCCAGGGCTCAGGGAGGAGGGCAGGCATCTGTCTGCCAGCCTTGGTGAGTTTGGCAAGGCACCTGTCCCTGACCTGCCGCACCCCACAGCCAGCAGCCTGTCCCCGAGCAGCTGCGGATCCAGGTGAGCAGGGTCAGCATGCATGACTACGAGGCCCTGCACTACGACAAGGAGCAGCTCAAGGAGGCCTGTGAGTGGCAGCGGGACTGGGGCCAAGAGGGCAGGGCACTGCCGGGCCCTGCAGATGGGCAGTGGGGACAGCCACATGCTGATGGGCCGTTCTCCCCTAGCCGTGCCACTCGGCACCGTGGTGGTCCCCGGAGACAGCGACCTAGAGCTCTGTCGTGCCCACATCGAGAGGCTGCAGCAGGTATGATGCGGGGCGGGAGGATGTGGGGCACCTCCTGTTCCAGCTCCCCACCAGCTCTGCCCCACCCCGACCTGCACTTCCCCCCAGGAGTCCGATGGTGCTGGAGCCAAGTCCCCGACATGCCAGAAACTGTCACCCAAGTGGTGCTTCCTGGATGGTGAGTACACCCAGGGTCAGTCCCGAGGGCTCAGGCTGGCCCGCCTCCCCCAGGCCAGGGCCAGGATGTCTGCCCTCATCCTCGGCTGACGATCTCTCCACAGCCACCACAGCCAGCCGCTTCTACAGGATCGACCGTGCACAGGTGAGCTTTGCAGGGCAGCGTTCCGAGTGGTGCTCCGCACCCCTCCCGGGTAAGCCTCGCCACGAGGCCGCTCTCCAGCCGGGAGGGCCTGGAAGCGCAGCACCATCAGGAGATGCAAGCAAATGGCACAGGACCAGGGCACCTGGGCACAAGCCGGACAGCTGAGAGTGGCCCTGGGCATTGGGCAGCAGGGTTGGGGCCTCAGGGCCTTGCTCATACAGACGCTTCTCCAGATCCACTCCCCTTGCTGTCCCCTGGGCCCCACTGGGAACCCCAAAGGCTGCTCATGCCTCAGCCCTGACTCCCTGCCGACAGGAGCACCTCAACTACGTGACCGAGATTGCACAGGATGAGATATATATCCTGGATCCCGAGCTGCTGGGGGCATCGGCCAGGCCCGACCTCCCCACCCCCACGTCCCCCCTTCCGGCTTCCCCCTGCTCCCCCACACCCCGGTGAGTCCCAGCGCCCCAGCTCCCGACCCTTGGCTGTACACCTGTCTGCAGCCAGTGGCTTCCACATTCCTGCCTTTAGCCCCAGTCTGTCCGCAAGCAAGTGAGCCGTGTGCCCCCAGCATGTCCCTTAGCCGGCGCCTGAAAGGGTGACCCAGCCGCAAGAGCCCGTGCCCCCTGACTCCTGTGTCCTCTGAGCACCCCTCCCACCCCGGACCCTGTGCCAGACGCGGGTGAGAACCGGTCCTCCTGTCACAGGTGGGCCTGACCGCCAGCCCCACTCCACTCATTGGAGGAGGCCTCTGGCCAACCTGGACACTTGTCCTTGCTGCCTCACACTGTCCCCTTCTCCCCAGAGCCCCTGTGTGAACCTCAGCATGGCTTCTCCCCAGGAGCTCTCTCCCGGGACCCTTCTCCCCGCTTGCACCTCCAGTCCCTTATTTACTGCCTGACCTGTGTGTGACCCTGCACTGGCGAGTGACCCCACGAGGGCAGCCTCCACTTCCGCCCATTCCCTGCACTGCCCCAGTGCCTGGATGGTGCTGCTGCCCAGCGAGCGCTCAGTAAACTTGTGGAGGAACCAAGGGCGCCGCCAGTTGGGGCAAGGGAGGGCATCTGCTGGGCCTGGCTGAGCTGGGTCACAGCTGTCCTGCTGTGTTTGCAGGTCACTGCAAGGGGACGCTGTACCTCCTCCAGGTGAGGCCTCTTCCCCAGGGCCCCTTTCTGCCTTCCCTGGTCCCAGATGTGAGGCTCGGTGGGGGGACAGGGTCCTCGCAGCTACTGAGCCCCACAGCTCACATAATTGCACATTTCACATGATTGTGATCACGCACACACATGCAACCCCCCAATCCTGGCCCACCTCGGTGTGACGGGCAGGTGTTCTGTGCAGGTGAGGCGCTGATTGAGGCCGCCCAGAGGAACGACTTCTGTAAGGTACAGCCCCTCCCCAGGACATGGGGTCCATACCTGGGCCAGGAGCCTACCTGCCTGGCACTGTCATGGGTCCCCGTCTAGCCCCCTGTGGGTCTCCATGGCAGTGAGCCCATCCCACCTGGCCCCAGCTGTCTGGGGCACAGTAGGTGTCTCGTGGGCCAGCTGTTCTGGTGCTGAGAGGGGTAGGCCGGGTAGGCCGCGGAGGAACCCCCAGAGGCACCTGGGGAGTGGTGTGCCAGCTTTTTCGAGTATACGTGCTTGTGGACCCATGCAAGCTGAGGAGAGGGGACCCCCAGGAGACCTAGGCCTACTGTCCTCTGCCCTCAGCTGCAAGAGCTGCACCGAGCTGGGGGGGACCTCGTTCACCGGGACTCGCGTGGTCGCACGCTCCTGCACCACGCAGTCAGCGCGGGCAGCAAGGAAGTGGTCCGCTACCTTCTGGACCATGGTGAGCTGTGTGCCTGGGGCCAGGCTTGGGGGTTGGGGACTGCCAGGCCTCTCTAACTTCGTGCTTCCCTCCACAGCACCCCCGGAGATCCTCGATGCTGTGGAGGAGAAGTGAGTATCTGGGATCCCTGGTTACCCTGAAATCACTCCTCTGCCTCCACTTCCTCCCATTTGGTCAGTCAGAGCCTGTGAACTCTCCCTGGCCAAGCTGTCCTCCTCTGGGCTGCCCCATCCCCCGGTTCCCAACTTCCAGCCCTTGCTGATAGCCCCGGGAGGCCTGTATGGGGTCCACAGCCAGCCCCTCTTCCCCAGCGGGGAGACCTGCCTGCACCAGGCGGCAGCCCTGGGCCAACGCACCATCTGCCACTACATTGTGGAAGCCGGGGCGTCACTCATGAAGACAGACCAGCAGGTGAGCAGCCTCTCCCACAGGCAGGGGTGCGCGCTGTCCTTCAGCCAACAGCCCAGACCGAGACCCGAGGCAGCAGGGGGAGCTGGTGCCCTAGGCTTCCTGCTCTCCCTCCTTTCCCAGGGCGACACCCCTCGGCAACGGGCGGAGAAGGCGCAGGACACGGAGCTGGCCGCCTACCTGGAGAACCGGCAGCACTACCAGATGATCCAGCGTGAGGACCAGGAGACGGCTGTGTAGACACAGCCCAGGGGCCCGGGGCACGCGAAAGATGAGCGGCCTCCGCGCCCACCTCACTGCCACATTCCAGTTGCCGCAGCGAGGAGAGGAGGGGGACCCTCCTCCAGGGAAGGAGCCGCCCTGATGACCTAGGGCTGGACTCTGAGGAGCTGGGGTGGTCACCTGCCTCCCTCCCCGCCCCAGCTGCCAGCCTGTCCCCCAGGCTAACGGCGCAGGAACCGGGTAGTTGGGCCACTGCAGGACAGCCTTGCCCTCGGTCCGGAAGGTGAGCTCGGAAGATCCGGGCTGGGCAGGACACGGGCCCAGGGCTTCCGGAAGAGGTTCAGCCTCCCGGCCATCTGGTCCTCAGGGCCCACGGCGCAGGCTCTCAGGAGCGCAACCCCTCTGCCCCCTTACCACCCTCCCGGCTCCACCCGGAAACAGCCTGCCGTTGGCCTGCCCTGCCCTGCTTGGCACCGTGTGGCCCCGTGACCCTCCGTGTTCCCAGCCTTTCGTGTGGACTGTGCGGCCTGGGGGCCGGGGTGGGGCGGGTGGGGCTCTCGGTGACATGTTTACAGCTGGGTGCGACTCAGTAAAGTGGATTTCTTTTTTTCTCTTTTTTTCTCTCTGGCTTTTATTTCCCCCACCCCAAGAACCAGAGGGGTTGGCCGGGTTACCCTCGGGGTCGAAGAGTGGGCGTTGCCGGCCCAGCCCCTTTCCTGGGGCCCGGCGTCGGGGGCTGGGCCTGCCCGGCTCCTGACCTCTGCCCAAGGCTCCTGGGGCCGAGGGCGGAGCCGGGCTCCTGGCCTTCCCGCTCCGGCTGGGACAACAATGAGTGGAAGAGGTGGGGCGGGGGCCGAGCGGTTTCCTCGCTGGCAGCCCCTCCCCGGGGCTGCTGCGTCGGTGAGCGCCACGCGGCTGGCCGGCCGCAGGAGGAGGGCGCAGCAGCCCGGCGGCGGGGTCTGCAACTCAGCTAGCTAGGGTCCCCAAGCCCGGCCCCGCCCCGCGCCCTCCGCCCGCCCCTCCAACCTGCGCTCGCGGACGCGCGTGCGCCCTCCCGCCGCCACCTGGGCGCCTTCTCCGGAGTCCCGGCTCCCCGCGCGGCTGCGACCGCCGGCCCCCTGGGACTGGAACCCAGGTGGGGTCTGCACCCGTGCACCGGGGACCCTGGCAGAACCCCACGAGGGGACGCGGCGGGGAGGGGCAGAGGGCCAGGGCGAGAGACCCCTGAGATCGGAGGCCATCGGCAGGGCGCGGGACAGAGCGAGGCCCGGCGCCGGAGGGACGGGGCGGGACGCTGGGGTCGGGGGCGGCGCGGGTCTGTGAGGAGGGGGCGGGGCGGGCCCTCCTCGGTGGGGGGGGCGGGGGGCCCATGTGACCGGCTCAGACTGGTTCTGGAGACAAAAGGGGCCGCAGCGGCCGGAGCCGGACGGGACTGGACGGACCGGGCCGACACGGGAGGGCGCGAGCTGCGCGGGCGAGCAAGTGAGCGCCAGGCTTGGAGTGGCGGGGGAACGGGGCTCGAGGGCCGGGCTGTCCCGGTCGCGGCACCTGGGGATCCCTGCTCGGGGCGCGCGCTGACCCACGGAAGGGAGCCTCGAAGGTGGGGTGTGCGGGTGACTACGTTGGGGAGAGGACGGCGAGGAACCCTGACGCTGCTGTCCCCCAGGATGCAGCACCGAGGCGTCCTCCTCCTCGCCATGCTCGCCCTGCTGGCGCTGCCCTCCGCTGTGGCCAAAAAGAAAGGTGAGGGCTGGGGCCGAAGGGGTGCCGGGGACCCCGAGAGGGGACCCCCGGCGCCCGCGTCCTGAGCTCTGTCCCCGCCCCGCAGACAAGGGCAAGAAGGGCAGCGCGGGCAGCGAGTGCGCCGAGTGGATCTGGGGCCCCTGCGTCCCCAGCAGCAAGGACTGCGGCGCGGGCTTCCGCGAGGGCACCTGCGGGGCGCAGACGCAGCGCATCCGCTGCCGGGTGCCCTGCAACTGGAAGAAGGAGTTTGGAGGTGAGGGAGGTGGTGGGGGCGGGCGGGGGGCCGGCGCAGACCTGGGCACCCGCTGACTGGGCCCTCTCCCGCCAGCCGACTGCAAATACAAGTTCGAGAGCTGGGGGGCGTGCGACGGGGCTACCGGCACTAAAGCGCGCCAGGGCACCCTGAAGAAGGCGCGGTACAACGCCCAGTGCCAGGAGGCTATCCGCGTGACCAAGCCCTGCACGACCAAGACCAAAGCCAAGGCCAAAGGTGGGCGCGGGGTGGGGTCGCAGGGCAGTCCCACCGGAGGGCAGTGGTGAAACCTGGAGTCCCATGGCTGGGCCAGTGACGCACCAGTGTCGGGGCCGTGGAGCAGCCTTTTGCATGGGTGCGCTAAGCCCTGGAGAGAGCTGTTTGGGGTCTCTCTATCAGGGGCGACCACGGGGTCCTCTTTGCGGTTCCTAGATGGGAAGGGCTTTGCAGGGCTCCTTGCTGCACCCCTTAGTCACAGCAGCCCAGAGAGGTCAGCAGGGCAGAGGTGGGTGCTGTTTCCTGCTCTTTGGACCGGGAACTCGGAAGTTCTGATCCCTGGTGAAAATACACAGTGGAGGTCAAATGGAAAGCCTGGCGTTATAATGACTGCCCTGTCCACCTGCTTCCGGGTCAGCTGATAGTCCGCAGGGAAACAGGGCGCGGTGGTGTATGCCTGTAATCGCAGCACACTGGAAGGCTGAGGTAGGCATCTAGTTTTGAGCCCACTCTGGGCAACTGTGACTTAGCAAGACTAGTCTCAAAATTTTAAAAAAGGCTGAGTATGTACCTCCGTGTGAAGGCCCTGGGGTCAGGGTTTCTGCTGGGTCACCATAACCTGGCTAACACTGTTTCTTGTTTTACAGCCAAGAAAGGGAAGGGAAAGGACTGAGCCAGGCTGGGATCCCCTGGCTGCCCCCTGCCTTCCTGCAGGCCCAGCACACCACCCACCAGTGCCTTTGCTACTCCAGCTTCATCTATCACACCCTGCACCACCCCTCCCACCCCAGAGCCCGGAGGGGCGGCGCAAGGGATTCTGGAACACGCCCCCCCACCCAGGGTTTTTGATTCCCAGTCCCGCTTTGTTCTTCCCCACCATGCTTCTTGTTACTAAGAAATGAATAAAATGAATCAACTTCTTTCCCAATAAAAGCTTTTCTTTCCGATATATAAAAGCCCCTTCCCAGGGAGAGTGCTGTGCAGCTTTGTGGGGAGGGACAGCCGTGGGACCAGTGGGTTTTGGGGGCTCAGGGCTTGGCAAGTGCTCCCCAGGGCTCCCTGTGGGAAAGCAGAACACTGATGAAGGACCATCTTTGGGGCCCCTGAAAGGATCCCCACTGGGCTGGGGAAGGGACCTGTGACTTCACTGGGACTCAGCCTCGCCTGGTCAAAGGCCTCCTGGTCCAGCCACTGCCAGGCAGGAAGTTCCGCTGACACCTGAGGGGGTCCCCAAGTTCTCTCCCTTAGTCCTGCAGAAGTGCAGGGGAGGCAGGAGTGTAGCTGGGAGCCCTGGCCCGGGCCTCCCTGATCTGACCACCACATCCCACCAGCACAAGGGAGGCCTCAGGGCGCCCAGCCTGCACCCCCACACGCATGGCAGTGCCCCCAGCGGCTGGCTGAGCAGCTGTGGCAAGGAGCAGCTCTGCCTGTGTGGGGTTTGGGGAAGGGGGCTGAGCCTACATGCGGGGCGCAGGGAGGCGGAAAGCACCGATCACAGCAGAATGGGGGACCCACGCTTCCTTCCGGGCCTGACCCCTCTGCTGCTCTCCACATGTCCATCCTTCCTGCTCTGCTGCTTCGTGGCTACCATGAGGCCACTGCACACCCGGGCCAGTGTCCCTAACCTCCTGAGGTGGGATGACAGACATGGGCAGTTCAGACTTCCCTGCGCCAGACTCCTGGGCCTGAGCCAGATCTGCTCTCGAAATCCAGCCGGAGCCGCTTCCCGAGCCTCCATCTTCTTCAGCCAACATGGCCGTGGAGCAGGGCCTCCATCTCGGGGTCCCCCAGCCCACAACACCAGCACCTCCTGGGCTTGCCCGCCCACTCTCCTACCTGGCCGTGCCGATGTTGCGGTACTGGCACAGCAGCAGGTGCCGGAAGGTCTTTTTAAAGGTGGCGTTGCAGAGCGCGTAGCAGGCGGGGTTGATAGTGCTGTTGACGTAGCAGAGCCAGTAGCCGATGGACCACACCGTCTCGGGGATGCAGCTCTGGCAGAAGGTGTTCACCAGGACCATGACATTGTAGGGCGTCCACGTGAGGATGAAGGCCAGCAGGATGGCAAAGATGGTCCTCGTCACCTTGCGCTCCCGGGCCGCCATCTGCCGCTTCTTGCGCACCTGGTTTCGAGCAATGCTGGCAAACTTGCGGGCGACGTTGGCTGCTGGGCGCATGCCAGCTGGCGTGGCGGGCACAATCTCAATGGCTGTCACACACTCATTGCCCGTCTGCTTTGTCACTATCTGGATCTTGGACCATTTGGATGCCGGGTTGAGGGACCGCGGCTGCAGGGTGGGGGCGGCCACGGCTGGCATGGTGGCCTCTGTGGTGGACAGCTCCGTAGCTGGGCGTTCCTTGGTGTTCTGGGTGGCACTGCCTGAGCTGGACTCATTGGAGGTGTCCTTGTCTGCCACCGGGCGCGGTGGCGGTGGCAGGGCCGGTGGCGGGGCCTCCTCCAGCTTCCCGTTGTGCAGTTCGTCGCGAGCCACGGTGCCCGGTGGGGGCTTCTTGACGCTCTGCTTGACCAGCGGGCTCTTGAGGAAGGCCAGGGTCTTAGCCTTCTTCTCCTTGGGGCCTTCGGGCCGGTGCTTGTGGACCCGGCTGCGACTGGCCAGGGAGATGTGGATATAGAGCACCGTCATGATGACCACGGGCAGGTAGAAGGCTGCGATGGCCGTGCCAAAGGTCACCGCCGGGTTGGACAGGAACTGGATGAAGCACTGATTGTCAGGCACTGTCCTCTTGCCCACCACAAACTGCCAGAACAAGATGGCGGGCGCCCAGAGCACAAAGGACAGGACCCAGGCAGCGGCGATCATGAGGCCTGCCATCTTGGTGGTCCGCCGGGCCGGGTAGGTAAGTGGCTTGGTGACGCAGAAGTAGCGGTCGAAGCTGATGATGAGAAGGTTCATGACAGAGGCGTTGCTCACCACGTAGTCCAGGGCCAGCCACAGGTCACAGACCACAGCGCCCAGGGGCCAGTAACCCTTGATGATGTACACGGTGTACAGGTTCATGGAGAAGGCACCGATGATGAGGTCGGCGCATGCCAGGCTGAACAGGAAGTAGTTGTTGACCGTCTGCAGCTGCCTGTTGACCTTGATGGACAGCATCACCAGGATGTTGCCCACAACAGTCACCAGGCTCAGTGAGCCGGTCACCGTGGCGATGAACACCATCTCCACGGTCTCATAGCGGTTGTGGGCCGTGGTGACCAGGCGCACAGACTGGTTGCCCGAGCTGCTGTTGCCTGGTGTGAAGTTCGCCATGTTGGGGCGCGGTGAGCAAGGCAGCGTGGCTGGGGGAGGAAGGAGAGAGAGAGGAGTGAAGTGCTGGCAAGGACGGGCCAGTGCAGAGGGAAATCAAGGCAGCAACAGAGGGACAACACCTGGCACCGCTCATTCGTGCCTGTGCCGGGCAGTTGTGGGGGCCGCTGGCATGGGGCTCGGCGCTGGGATAACAGGACAGGAGAGTTGGGGCCCAGCTCAGGGTGTCGTCTAGTGGAGGAGACACAGAAATGTGCGCACAACAGAGAAAGTGCTAGAAAGAAAATAAGGAATGCAGCTCAGGGGTAGAGCACTTACCCAGAATGCTCCAGGCTGCTTCCAACCCACTGCATGGAAAAAAAGAAAACAGAGAGAGAGAGAGAGAAAGTGCGTGCACACGCGAGAGAGAGGGAAGCAAAAAAGGCAGGAAGGCAAAGCAAAGGCGGGTTGAGGGTAGGACGAGTGAGTCAGAAGACAGGACAGGCCTGGTTCTTTGCTGGGTGGTCAGGGAAACTGTCAGGACCGGGTGTGGTGATGCATACCTGTAATCCCAGCACTGGGGAGGCTGAGGCAGGGGGACTACCACAAGTTTGAATGAGTTACATAGTGAGTTCAAGGCCAGCCTGAACTACATAGTGAAACCCTGTCTCCAAAACAAAAACCAAAAAGTATCAGGCAGGAGAGGATGCTGGTGACAACAAAGAGGCAGACACAGAAAGTGTTGAAGACACTGGCTGGGCCTGGGGGCACATGCCTGTAGCACCTATACTCAGGAGGCTGAGGCAGGAGGATTGCTGAGAAGCTGAGGGCTACCTGGGCTATATAGCAAGACCTTGTCTCAAAAAAATCGAAAAAAAAAAAAAAAAAAAAGAAAGAAACCAAACAAATTCACAAAACAGCAAAGGCCTGCCCCTGCCTCCCCAGAGGCCAGTGCAATGGAGCCCAGGAAGAGGGAATGAGTGGCCAGAGGGCTCTGGTTCCAGGAACCCATTCATCCACCCACCCAGTCTCAAGGTACGCATGTGTGTATGTCTATGGTGCTGGGGATGGAGCCCGGGGCCCTGCTCTTGTCAGGTGAGTCTCACTGCACCACCAAGTTCCATCCAGGGCCCCACTTGGTCCTTTCTTAACCAACATCACCAAGGGCCTGGCTCCGATCCGACACTGGAGGCGGGCACTGATATGGAAGTGCACATAGGCAGTTAACATGTCTTACCTCCCGAGGGCTCCACACCTTCTACACTGCTTACAGCATTAACTTATTGCACCCTGTAACACTCCTACGAAGTAGGTGGTTTTTACTACTTACAGGTGGGGAAACTGAGGCACAGAGGTGTTCTATAACCCAACCAAGGTCCTGCAGCTCCTCGATGTCCTCTCGATGGGGTCCAGGCAGAGCAGTCCTCTGAGGGTTCTAGCAGAGGAGGCTAAGGGGCCACAGAGCCCCTTCCAAGGCGTGGAGGGGATCCCCAGGGAGAATGAGGAGGAGCAGGAGCAGGAGAGGAAGAGGAGGCCTCAAAGGGCAGCTCTTGGCAGCCCCCTCCGCCCTCACCCCAACCCAGGGCACGGAACTGGCCAGGCAGTGGACCTTGGGGACTCTCCAAATCCAGAAGCTCAGACCCCTGAGGAATCAGAAACCTGAAGGACCTATGTCAAGTCTGGTGAGGTGGTGCTCACCTCTAATCCCAGCCACTCCCCAGGCTGAGGCAGGAGGATCACATATTCAAGGTCCACTTAGGCTACACAGTGAGATTGTCTCAAAATAAAAAGGACTGGGGGTGTAGCTCAGGGCTCTAAGGGTTCAACCCCGCAGTAAGGCCAAAATGTAAAAATAAAGGAAGGGCCCGCCTGACCTCCCCAGTGTCAAGGCTGCCCCAAGAGCGGCCAGGGAATCCCAAAGATGCAAAGATCGTCCCAGCGAGTGGCGCTGCGGGCTGACCTTCCTCACCCTCCCACACCACACCCGCAAGCCCAGGATGCAGGCACCCCAGGGGGCTCAGCCTAAGGCTCCTCCCCCAGCCAGCCCTCTGCCCGCGCCCACCGAGCTCTCCTCCTCCTCTTCCGACTTCCATACATGTGAGCCAGGCCCACGCCCGGCACCGGTGCCAGGGCAGCGCCAGCCCAGCCTCCTTCACACCCGCCAACACACACGCCGTCACAGACGCGCGCGGTCCCGTCTCAGCCACACGCAGCTGCGGACGCACTTGTGTGCGTCTGTGTGTGTGACAGAGGAAGGCGGCACAGCGGCCGGTATGGAGAAGGCACTAGCGAGGGCTGGCGGCCCTGCCTGAGGACGCCACCTGCCGCCCCGCACCTCTCCTTCCCTTTGTGAAGTCGCCCATCCTGTCCTGAGCCGCCCTCCTGAGCAGCTGTCAGACCTGCACAACTCGATGTCAGGGAAATGGCACTGGAGGCTGCAACCATGGGCTGTGGTGGCCCCGGACCCTGTCCACCACCACAGACACGGACCCAACTTCCTGTTCCAAATGCTTGGGTCACAGGAGAAGCTAAGCAGCCATCACCAAAGGTCACACTGAGCGTCAAGGGCAAAGGGCAGAGAAGGCTTTCCCTCCAGGGCCTCTGTCGCCCTGGTTAACTGGCTCTGAGAGGCCCCTAAATGGAAACCATAGTGTCACCCTCTGCCTGGCGTAGAGACAAATGCCTGTCATGCCAGCACTTGGGGGGCTGAGGCAGAAAGACTACCTCATTTGAGGCCAGCCTGGATTATACAGAGAGACCCTGTCTCCAAAACAGTGTCACCCCTTGAACCGGGAGGGCAGAAGCAGAGACGCTGTTGCCCTCAGGCAGGTGCTACAGGAGGCAGGGTGGGCCTGAAGGATCTGTCAGCCTGGGCCTCCCAGGCCAGGATCTGGCCAACAGGGCACAGAAGGGAGTGGGCCAGGAACACCTTGGGGGCTTTTGTATCAGATTACAAGAACCCCAGAAGATTATTAAAAAAAAAAAAAAAAAAAAAAAAAAAAAACAAGAACCCCAGAAGGAAAAAGTTGGGACTACTCAGCCCACAGATGTTAATATTCTCACACAGAGGAGAAAGCTAAGTGATCCACTTTAAGTCACCCAGTTTGTAAGTAGGGATGGGAGCAGGATTAGAACCCAGAGCCATCTTAACTTCAAGGTACTGGATAGTGCTCGGAATAAATGTGCCACTTCTGCCCTTCCCAAAGGATCCAAGTGGGGCCCCACTTAGCTTTCCCAGGACAGGAGCTTTCCTGTCCTCCAGGGGTTCAAACTGCTTCCAAACAAGGAAGAAGCAAAATAAGTGGCAGGTAGCAGAGCCCTTGCCCCAGCCAGGGAAGGCTCAGTCTCCCAGCTCCGGCCCAGCTGGCCTTTTTTTTTTTTTTTTTTTTTGCAGCACTGGGGATTGAACTCACAACCTTGCGCTTGCCAGGGCAGGCGCTTAAGCCGCTGAGCCAAACTCCCCAGCCCTGGTTTTTTTGAGGCAGGGTCGCACTATGTAGCTCAGGCTGGCCTTGTGCTTGCGTTGTAACCCAAGCCGGCCTAGAACTCACAACGCTCCTCCTACCTCAGCCTCCTGAGTGCTGGGATTAAAGGCGTGCGCCACCACGCCCGGCTCCAGCTGGCCTTCTGTTGCCCACCAGGTCCCTGCAGACATTCGTCCCTCAGCCCCCTGGTGTGATTTTCTGGAATCTAGGACCAGCTTGCGTCCGCTGCGGCAGGCAGCCACAGCCAGGGCTGTGTACACCACTAGATGGCAATGTGGGTTCCTGGGTGCCAGCTCCGACCCAAGCGGGCAACTGCCATTTGCCATCACCCCCATCTCCAGGGCGTCCATAAACACCAGGGTTCCAGGCAGGGCTCCTCGGTGAGGGGACGGGCCACAACGCCATAACCCACCCTCGGCACTGTGAAACTGCCTTCCGCTGTGTGCGGGGTTCGAGTGTGAAAAAGTTTAGGGTGCCTGGATCGCACCCTGCACCCTTCGAGGATTGCGTGGGAGGACGGCGAGTGCGAGTTGTGTTTGTGTGTGATCGCCCAGGAGCGCGAGTAGACGCTAGTAGCTGCCTGCATGTGCGTGTGTGCCACGGCCGCGCCTGGATACCGGTGTGCGGGGAGCGCGTGAGCAAGCCGCCCGCGTGGACACGTGTATGTGCACGCGTGTGCGTGCCCGGGCTGCGGTGGCCTGGGGGACGCACGCTCTTAGGGTGCCACAGCTGTGAACCTGTGCACACGAGCACACGCGGGGTGATGGTGAGGGACCAGCCACATTCCCGTGCCGGGGTGGGAGGCTCAGCCCAGACCAAGGCTCTCCCTGAATGCTCCGGGGTGGGGTGGGGTTGGGGGGTGGGGCCCACGGCTGCTTGGGGCCCAGGGTGAGGACGCTTCGGGCTCCGAAGGGCCCCAGGCTTTCGGACTTGACCCCTGACTTCAGGGTCTTAGCCGGGGTGCCCGGTGTGCCGCGCGCCTTCAGGGAGTCAGCGCGGAACACGGGCCTCGGAGTGACTTCTGTCGGGGGCCTCTGCGATGGTCCCTCAACCTTGAGGGTCACTGGATTCGGTTCCGTGTGCCCTGAGGGGACAGGCCAGGGGCCACAGCCCATCGTACGGAGGCTCCAAGGCTCGGGTCCGACGGGTACAAGATTTCTGCCCTCCTCAACCCCCCGCTCCGTCCCTGCTCCAGGGCCCTGGCCAGCCCGCAACCTGAGTAGGGCGAGTTGGTTTTTCCAGCCCCCAAGTGGCCTCGGGGCCCCCGGGGGCTCCTCTGCATCTCCGCCGGGTTAGGGGACCCGTGGGTACCCGGCGTCCCACCCTCAGTATCCGCGGAGCACAGCTCCTGCGGCCTCTGGGCGTGAGCACCCCACTTTCAGGGCCTGGGCACCCTGCTTTCGGGGCCTGAGCCCTTGTCCTCCCCGGACCTGACCGGGCCGCTTGGGGCAGATCCCTGGCTTTGAGGCCGCCAGCCCGCAGATCTGGGGAGGAAGGCTTCCGCCCTGGGTCTGTCCGTGATGAGGGAGAAGGGGACTCGAGAGTTGCGGGGAGGGAGAGGGGCGCGGGGACTCGGCCAGACCTCGTGCCCGCGCTTCCGGCGCGAGGCCCGGGTGAAGGCTGGGGTTGGGGCCCCGGCTCAGAGCCCGGGCAGAGCCGGGTTGGGCCTGGCGGGGGCGGGAGCGGTGAGGGCAGGGGTGCCTTCCGTCGGGGCTCAAGGTCGCCGATGAGGACTCGGTGCGCTGGAGGGCTGGCAGCCCCGGGGCGGCCCCGAGAGAAAGGGAGGTGCGGGGAGACGGGCGGGAAAAGGCTCCTGGGGCTCGGCGCCCCGCGTCCTGCCGAGCTTCGGGGGGCTGGAGTGCGGGTCCCGACCGCAGGGCCACCCCGGGGGCGCTTGGGGTGGGCGCTCCTCCGGCCCGGTCCCCACGGGCGTCTTTTCCTAGAGACCACCTTAAGGCTTCGAGACCCCGGCTTCTTCCCGCGGGGTCCCCCGCCGCGGGGGCTCTGGGCCCCGGTACCGCTCTCGCCACAAATGGGTCCCCGTCGGACCCAGCTCTGGGGACCCTCAGGGATCCCGGGACCCGCGTCCTCCTCCTCCCGAGCCCCCGCCCCCGCGCGCCGCGGAGTCACTCACCCCGCCGCGCCCGCTGCACTCGCCCCGACAGACGGCGGCACGGACGCGATGCCCGCGGGCCCGACCGGGCCAGGGGCGGGACGGGGCCGGGGCGGAGGGGCGGCCCCTGCTTCGCCTGCGGCTCCGGCGCTGTGGCTCCGACTCGCGCTCACGCTCGCACTTTTCCCCGAGCCGCGTGATGTCACGGGGAAGCAGCCAATCGCGGAGGGGCCGCGGCGCCCGCCCCAGCCGGTCACCCAGCGGCGACGCGCGGGGGTCACCACCCGGGGTGTCGGGACCCCAGCGGTCCGCTTCCCTCCCCGGTGCCGGGCTGCAGCTAGCTGCTCGGGCGAGGCAGCGCCCACAGTCGCCGGCGCTGATAGCTGGGGGCGCTGCCCTCCGGGGGTGCTTGTGTCCGCGTTGTCATGGGGACGCGGCGCCCCCTCGCGGGCTGGGGAGGAAGCAGACGGCAGGGTCTGCTACGCGCCCCGCCTCCGCCCTGACCACGCACCCTGAACCCCAAGTGTTTTCATGCTTTTCGAAGCTTCACTCCCATATGTGGCCTTGCTTGCTGTTTGGCCGCGGGCGCGAGGGTTTGACCCCAACAGGAGGCTACGGGTGCACGGGGTGCGCTCGGCCCCACGGTTCCGTCGGGGCAGCCTCAGGGCCGCGCGCTGGCAGCCGAACAGCAGAGGAGGGGGCTCCGTCTGGGCCTGGGAAAGCGAGGAGCGGGCAGGCGAGGGTCTGCACCGTGGAGGAGCCGTCGGCGCCCTCACCGGCGCCGGCGTCCCAGATCGGAAGGGGGCGCGCCCCCGCCCTGATGGCCCCAGGACGGAGCAGCGGGCTCATGGATGACACGGAGCGGAGGCCAGGTGCCCCAGGCCACCCGAGACGGGCCCGGGACAAGTCCCCGAGGGCAAGCCGCCAGTCTCCCAGGTCTCCCGGAACCGCACCACTCGCAGCCTCAGCGCGCTGATCCCCGCTGCGCGCGGCCCAAGCGGGAGACTTCAGCACCTCGGAGAGCTCCGGCCGGCCGGTCGGCAGCGGCCCCGCCACAGCCCTGCCCCGCCAGCCGGTCCGACACGACGCGTCCGCTCGCCAGCGGGCCTCAGAGCGCAGACAGCCGATTAACCTCGAAGACTGCGGTGTCAGGTCTTGGAAAAACAACCAAGTCCCGCCCTCCTCCTTCCTCCCCTGAGGGCTGGCGGGGGGCGCCGGGGGGAGGCGGAGGCGGACCGAGGGGAGGAGAGGCAGAGGCGGCGGTAACCCCTCGGCAGAGGAGGCGGGCGCTGAGCTGGAGCCAGTGCTGCGGGGCTCTTGGTGCGGGGTTCTCCATGCTGAAGGGGAGTTGGAGGTCAGGTCCCCAGTGCTCCTGGGCGCCACGGCTGTCTGCTCAGGACCCGGAGCTTCAGGGCCAGAGCTGGCTGGCCGGGCTGTCCTGAGAAGCCATCTTCCCTAACACGGCCTTCCTGAGGACGAAGCAGTGCTATTGTTCTTGCCCCACTTGACACAGGAGGAAAGAGGCGCGGCTCTGGTGTGTGTGACAATGGCCACATCCCTCCGAGGGCCCAAGAGTGGGGTGCTGTCAGGGGAGTGCCGGTGGGGTGGGGGCAGAACCTTAGCTGCGCCCATGGGCGAGGCCCACAGGCCACAGAAACCAGAGCCACCCGCCTGCTGTCTTGAGCAGTTCCAGCAGCTCAGGCAACGCCCCTCTTTTCTCTACAGTCCCTGCCCGGGGCCTTCACCTCACTGCCCAAGTGGATCCCTGGAGAGAGGTGTCTGCAGCCAGGAGGCCTGGGTTACTCTTTTGCTCTTTGGTGGATCCATGGGGGCCCACTGTCTACAGCCACGGGGCTTTTCCAAACATTTCCTCAGTTCCGAAGGGGTCGTCTTTAGCCCCTGCGCCCCACCTTGTGCGGGGCAGAGGGCTCATGGAGTTTGGGGGGTGGGGGGAAGAACACGTGGACAATGGGTCCACCCTGCATCAGAGTAGGGCTGGGTCGACAGGCCCGGAGTTGGGCCACTTCATCCCCAAGGCCTCAGCCTGGCTTCCTTCCCACAAAGCAGTTTCAGTGGTTGAAGGGTACGCTGGGAACCAAACCCTAGCTGGGTTTGGCCAGGTGCTCCCAGGGCCTGTGCCCTCCAGGAACAGGAGGAACTGCTCTGGAGGCTTCTTGAGTCCTTGGCACATGGCTTACACCCAGACCAGCAACCCCACTGTCAAGCCAAGGTGGCGTCTTCCCATTGTAGGAGAAGCCGCCGACAGGACAGGTGCTCTCTTCTGGCCTCCACCCCTACCAGAGCCTGCCCTCCTCACTCCGCTGTCTGGGAGTGATTCAGACTACAGTGCTAACAGCACCTTCAAGTGGTTGCCTGGTGCAAGTCTTGCACACTAGGAACAGGGTAAGTGAAGCCCAGCAGAGATGAGTGATGCACCGAAGGTCCCACAGCTAGGGGACACCTTTCAGCCCACGCTCCACGGATGTAGTGAGACCTCCCAGAAAACCCAAGCGTTCTTGGGTAACTAGGTAATTCTCCACATTGTTTTGGATCACTTGTTTGCCCGTCTGTGTGTGTGCGCGCGCACGCGCGTGCGCCACCAGGGATCAAACTCACCACCTCACACCTACCAGGCAGGCGCTTAAGCCACTGAGCCAAACTCCCAACCCTGGTGTTCTGAGACAGGGTCAGACTATGTAGCTCAGGCCGGCCTTGCACACACATTGTAGCCCAAGCTGGCCTCGAACCCACAATGCTCCTCCTACCTCAGCCTCCCAAGTGCTGGGATTAAAGGCGTGCGCCACCGCGCCCAGCCTGTCTCTTGGTTTTGTCTTTGCTGGGGCAGAACTGTAATCCTGCACAGCCCACAGCATCTGGGTGGGGTCGGGCATACAAATGACACTCATGAGAACTAGGTATGGTGGCACACAACTGTAATCTCAGTCCTCTGGAGGCTGAGGCAGGAGAATTGCCATGAGTTTGAAGCCAGCTTGTGCTACATAGCCTGGTCTGAGTTCAAAGCCAACCTGAACTACATGGTAAAACCCTGCCTCAAAAAAAAAAAAAAAAAAAAAAAAAAAACCTCATGGAGTTCTTGCTGCTGGCCAGAAGCCTGCAGTTGCTCAGGTTTTTCCCTAAGCAAGCACCTCCCTGAGAGTTGAGCCCAAGGTGCCTCCCTTTTCCCTAGAGAAGTTATGGCTGAGGACAGCGCCGGCCTTTCAGTCACTGTGTGGAAGGCACAGGGTAGGGGTGGCCCCACCCTCCAGGGCTGGGAAGTGGCCATTCCACAGCAGGCCCTGGGCAGCAGGGTGGTGTAGAGCAGCCCTCACCACGCCTCTCAGGCTGGGCCAGACAGGATGCCCAGGTGGAGGGCAGCCCGCACCCTCCAGGCTCAGTTCCTTGCCCTCCACCCGCCCAGCCCGCCCTACATGGAAACAGACAGGAGCCTGGTGAGGGGCATGGCATCATTTTAATGACGTAGATCTTTGGTGTTTCCCTCATTAGCAGTAGACCATCCCCTCTCCTCCCACCACAATGTGTCTAGAATGAGTGACAAACAGAAAGGAAATCACAATTTCATACTGAAAACAAAAAGATCATAGCCTTGATTTCTCCACTAGAAACTACATGTACAGTTCAGGATTCCACATGCAACACCTTAAATCACAGACCAAGACCTCACATTCTGACCTGGGCTTGAACCCGCCACAGCTCCGGCTGGCTTTGGCCTGGGCTCGGTACCACTGACAGCTGCACGTGCTGCCTGCAGGGTGTGGGAAGGGGCTGGGCGGACAGGCCCAGGGGTGGGCCAGCCCACACCCCCGACTCCTGAGCGAAGGCCTGCCCACCGCCCCAGTGTCCCTGGGGGTAGGACAGCGGTGCACAGCTGGAGGGCCGGGGCCAGAGGTGGACTTGGGCCAGGCCTCTCTGGTTCCAAGGCTCCGGGCAGCCCTGCCACCTGACAGGTAGACAGGGCAGGGCTGCCCACTGGCTTCTGTCCAGGGCGGGTGGCCCGGATTGGAAGACGGTTCACTCTTCTGGGGCTCTTGCCCAGGCCTGAGTCCCCGGAGCCCACAGTCCGAGAAGAGGGGGTTCACAGCAGAGACGCCCTCGTGCTCCCTCCACTTCCGGCAGCCCTCACCAGGGCTCTTCTGGGCCCCGGCTCCAGCGAGCCTCGCCAGTCAGCCGCCTTCTGCCCTCTGCCTCTGCCGCCACCCTCTTGCCCCCCGCTGTTCCCTGACACTGCTGCCAACTCTGTGTACAGTTCCCAGTCAGCTGTGAGGTCTGGCTCCGGTCAGTGGTGCAGGGGGTGGCAGCGTGCACACCTGTCTCTACCTGTTCCGGGGCTCCCCACTGGGGCCAGCACCCTCCCCCATGCTGCCACCCCCGCCATTGGCCAGGTGGTCGCAGTGCAGGGATGGTCCCTCGGTGCTGAGAACGGGCACAGGGGAGGAAGGAGGCAGGGCTGACTCAGGCAGCTCCTGCCCAGAGGTCCCGGGCTGGTCCCAAGAGGCTGTCCGGGGGCTGAGGCCGCGCTCTGCCAGCTGCGCGGGTTCCGGGAGCAGTCCCCGAGAGGTGGAGGGCTGCGGCGAGGAGGTGCGGGCAGCCCCTGACTCCGCGCCCGTCTGGGAGCTGCGGTGAATGCGGTGGCTGACGATGATATTGTTGCCGAAGCCGCCCATGGAGGCCATGGTGGTGCTCTGCTCCCGCTGCACGACGGCGGTCATGCCCCCCTCCGCCATCAGCCTCTGGATCCTGCTGAGGGCGTCCTCCCCGCTGGCACTGTACTCCGAGCCCTCGCCTGGAAATCAGAGAGCAATTAGTTGTGGGTCTGGGCCTGAGTTGGGGCAGCTGTTAGCAGAAGCTGGGGGTTCTAATGAAAACCAGGGGACCCGGGTGTGGTGGTGCACGCCAGTAATCCGCATTTGGGAGGCTGACGCAGGAGAATTGCTGAAAGTTCAAGGCCAGCCTGAGCTGCTTAGTGAGTTCAAGTCTAGGCTGAACTACAAAGTGCGACCTTGTCTCAAAATACCAAAAGCAAAATATAACAACAAAAATAACAAAAAAGATGGAGAAAGGGCCCAACTCTGTCACCAAGAAAATCAGCCTTGAAAGCCAACAATCACAGTTTGTACGCAGTGAGAACAGAGGCCTAGGGTGAATGAGGTGGCCAGGGGTCTGCAGCTGTCAGGAGGCAGAACGGGACCTGGGAACCCTTTCTGCCCTGGCGGCACTCTGGTTGGAGGCAGCTGAGCTTCTTCATTTGCCTGCTGCTGGGGGTGACTCGCAGGCCTGGGGCTGATGGGGCTGGAAACCAGGTCTTTGAACTACACATTTTTTTTTTTGGTATGGGGAATCAAACTCCTGATCTTGTGCTTGCCAGACAGGCGCTGTGCTGCTGAGCTACATCCCCAGTGAGGCCTTGTCTTCAGGAGAAAGAGGCGCCCTACAGGGTATGGCAGGCAGGCAAGCCTTCTGCTCCCAATTCACACCTTGCTTGGGCAGCGCTCTGTGTGCAGCACTTCCTGAAAGCTCCCTACAGGGAGCCCTGCCCCTCCCTCTCCCCCTCCCCCCTCCGAGAGGGCCTTCACAGGTGCTCCCGGTGAGCCAGGCTTCCACGGGCAGCTCTACGCAGAGGGAGCAGGGTTCTGTTCCGCACAAACCCTGGGCACCCCATCGTGTGCAGTCATAGTTTGGCTCAAACCCCAGCTCTGCCACTCACTGGCTGACTGGCCTTGGCCAGATCCCTCAACACCTGTGCAGCATGGTGTGGGACAGAGGAAATGGGATCTGTGCATAGCGGGCACTGAGCCGAGGGTCTGCCCAGGGAGGGCCCACCCAAGAAGCCCACCTGAGGGCAGTAACTAGCCCAGACTACAGGCAGTTCCCACCAGGGTACTCGGGCTCCAGGAATGGCCCTAGTGAACTACTGATGTGCCTCCTTTGGCTATGTGCTGATTAGTTTGGGGTTTTGTAGCTCTGGAGAAGCTTGCAGCTTTTGTAGCTTGATGGTACTGAGGATTGAACTCACAACCTCGCACTTGCCAGGCAGGCACTTATGCCACTGAGCTAAATCCTTGGCCCTATTTTTTATTTTTATTTATTTATTTATATTTTTGAGACAGGGTCTCACTATGCAGTTCAGGCTGGCCTTGAACTCACTTTGTAGCCCAAGCTGGTCTCGAACTCACAACGATCCTCCTGCCTCAGCCTCCCGAGTGCTGGGATTACAGGTGTGAGCCACCACGCCCGCTGGCAGCTTGTTCTTGAGGTACTTCTTGTTCACAGCTATATTTTTTGAGATAGGGTCTCACTCTGTAGGTCAGGCTGGCCTTGAACTCATGGTGATCCTCTTGTCTCAGCCTCCTGGGTGCTGGGATTAAGGTGTGCACCACCATGCTTGGCTGTCAACAGCAATTTTTGTGAGACCATCTTTGTCCCTAGGGCCCCTCTCTTGCTTGCTTCCTTCAAGGTGGATTTCCAGGCCAGCCACTCCACAGCGGTATCTAAGGCCCCATTCATCTCGCTGTTCTCATTCATGCCTGGCAGCCCTGTGCTGGAGGTTCTTCCTCCAGATCTTATTACTTTCCCTCAGTAATAAGCAGTGGGGGGCTTCAGCTTCCATTAAGCTTGCTCTTTCAGGGGTCCCTGGAAACTCTGCCCTCAGCTCTTAGGCAGCTGCCCTAGCCTACATTTTTTTTTCTTTTTCCAGCACTGGGGATTGAACTCACAACCTTGAGACTGCCAGACAGGCGCTTAAGCCATTGAGCCCAACTCTCAGCCCTACTTTTTTTGAGGCAGGGTCGCACTATGTAGCTCAGGCCGGCCTTGTGCTCGCGTTGTAGCCCAAGCTGGCCTCGAACTCACAATGCTCCGCCTACCTCAGCCTCCTGAGTGCTAGGATTAAAGGCGTGCGCCAACACACCCGGCTTAGCCCACATTTTTGAAGCAGCTGAGCTCTAGCTTCCCAGGTGCAGAAGGAAACCCTCAGGGCTCTGCTGCTCTCTCAGGGTGAAGCTCATATGGAGAGGGCAGGAAGAAAGGCTGCGAGGGTCTCAATGCCAGTGCAGCTTCTGCCCTGTGATCTGCTGCTGCACAGGACCGCCCTGTGCTTGAGGCAGCCTTGCAGCTTTCTAGCTGCTCTCTGAAGACCTTCCTGGCCTGGGATGGGACATGCAGCCTGCTGGCCTGGGGCCGACTGGCACCAAGGCTCACCACGCTGGGCTCTGTGCCCAGTGAACTACCAGCTCTTTTCCCAGAGGTCATGTCCTGGGGCACGGCAGGCTGCCCCATGGCCACAAGGCAGAGGCCACAGCACAGCCCAGCTGCTAGCGCTCACATCTGTTCTTGCCCACTGCTTGCCTGTGGCTCCGGCCTGCTGACTATGGCAGTGTCTCCTGATGGTCGTGCTTCTGGCCAGTCTTCAGGTTGCTGCCATTGCCAACCTGACTTAGTGTGCGGATGGAAGCTGGGCAGCTGCATGAGTCCTCGAGCAGTCACCCCTTTGCCTGACAGCCAAGGGCCCGGCCACTGTCCCAGTCATTCCTCTTGGCAGCCATCTTTGTACCCTGTGCAGACCTACCTGCACCCTGCCTGTCTCCCCCAGTCTCAAGTCTTCTCAGGTTCTAGCCCAGCTGGAAGGGCTGCCACTTGACAACCCCGGCAGTGCTGCACACCCTTGGGTTAGTTAGCAGTGGCCATGGCATTTGTCTTCTGGGTGATCTGTTCCTGAGTGTTGGGCTAGGTTTCACTCATCTGGGCCCAACAGGTAAGATACGCTCTGGCAAGCAGCCAAATACACATATGGAGGAATAAAGGGACTCCCAGGCTGCACACAGGTGCTCTGGATCCTTGAAGACTTTGAAAACTGGTTGGAACAGGTTATCCCTGCTAGGAGCAAAGTGTTCACACATCTACTTCCTTTCCCGACTTGCTCTGGGAGGGACAAGTCATGATGGCTTCATTTCTGATTGTGATTCCCTCTCCCATACCCAACCCAACCCCAGACACAAAGTAAGTGCTCAAAACAGACTGGATGAGAGCTCAAGCGTGTGCATGAGTGCTTCTGCACCGGGAGTGGACAGCTTCAGCCCAGGGCCATGTGCTGTGCTGCTCTCCTGGGACGCTGAGCCAGGCTGAGCCACTGTTGGCTGCTGGCAGATCCTCTGAGAGCAAAAAATACTGAGACCTGAGGGAAACGGATCCAGCAACAGTGGTGGCCACAGGGGCCAATTCTGCTGTCTCCTCGTATCAAAAGCATTTCTCCTGGTTTTTGAAAAATGGGAGACTGATTCAGTGCTCAGATGAGATCGTTTGCTTGGCAAGTTCTAAGGTACACTCTGGACACAGAGGCCTGGTTGGGACCGGAAGCTTCCCATGTTTCCCTGTGCCTGCATTAATTCCAGGTTTTCCTTGTCCTAAAGCGCAGCATGCCATGAACACAGCTGGGCCTCGCTCTGCACACAGCACAGTGGTTTTGAAGCTGGTGCCTTGCAGCTGCGACCTCCTGTCAGGAGCGCCCTGCACCCGACTCTGCGCGCTTCTACTCAGCCTGGAGGACTCAGCTCAGGGCCACCCCCTTCAAAGTCTTCTCTGAGTGCCTCGGGCTGGTGCCAGCCCCTCCTTGATGCTCCAGTGGTACTCGTCACTGCTTGGGTGTCAGTCTCTATTTAGACTTTGGGCTCCGGGGGTCCAACCAGAGCCTGAGCAGAATCCCTTTTGGGAAGCTGCCCTGAGGTGTCCGGGGTACACACAGGTGACCATCAGCTGCATGGGCACATGGGCTCTGAGGAAGAGCTCAAAGGCCACAGAGACTCAGACCACAGCTGGCTGCTTAGTCCACAGAAGAGGATTTCTACATCCCAAAGAGCCTCCAATGTAGGAGAGGGCTGGGCTACAGACCACAAAGGGACAGTGCTTTGACAATTTTCAGTTTATTCTTGAAAATTTTCAGCTGATGATAGCGAGAGAGCCGGTGCTCCACAGGGGACTGCACTGTAGGGAGCTGCTCCACCGGGCCACACAAGCAAATTTGTTACTCTTTGCCTGATAAACACCAGGCTTCTTCCCCTTGGGCTCTTAAGCAAATGGCTCTACAGCCCTGAAAAACATCCCTCTGTCTGCAGCTAGGAGCAGCAAGGGGGCCAGGGTAGGGGGTAAGGAGAGAGAGAAGAGCCTGTTTAACATAGCTGTTGAGGCTCCAAAGTGGCTGGGCCCTACCACTGGGAAGTGCTAATTGGTTCTTAAAAGTGTGAGGCGAGCTCAGAGACCAGTGTGGAGCCTGGTGCAGCCACACCTGAGATAGGTGAGAAGGGCCTGCACCGCCTGCTGCAGCCCGCATAGCAGCAACCCCAGGTGAATGAGTGTCCTGGAGTCTCATGTGTGGCAGCCCCGGGGTGCCGGACAGCTGGAGGACAAGTCACCCTGGGTCTGGCCTGGGCAGTAGAAGGCGCAGAGCTGCTTCTGTGCTCTCTGGAGACCAATCCGGGTCTCCTAGACGCACTAAGCAGAGCTGCCAGGGTAGCTCAGCTTCCTGGAGACAGTGGCCCAGCTCTCCTGCCACCAGGGGTGCACTACCCAGGCATGAGGACAGCCAGACTGAGCTGGGGACAGTGAGTGAGGTGCCCGTAGCCTCCAGCTCCTCTCCAGGAGGGCTGACAATACTCTTCTAGCAGTGTGGCTCCTACCTTCACCGGGACCTGTGGGTGCCGTGCCCTGCTCTTGCTCCTCCCTCTCCGTCTGGGTCTCAGCGTTCTGCAGCTGGAGGGCCAGAGTCTGGGTACCCTGAGATGTCACAGAGGTGGTGGGGTTCCGGGGCTGCAGCCCAATTGCATTCATCAGCCCCATGTCTCTGTCTGTCCTCCACGTGGCTCTGCTGGTTCTGCAGGACAGAGACTGAGGTCAGGCGGGGGGTGGGGGTGGGGAGGGGGACAGCGCTCGCTCGCAGAGGTCTAGAGCTCTAGAGCTCTTGGCCTGCAGGGTGATGGCCTGTGGCAGCTCTCCACCAAGCCTGGGTCCTCTCTGGGCTAAGGAAAGGCAGCCACAGAGGCATCACTCAATCTCAGACTGGCAGTTTCAGTCACTCTCGTTAACAACAGGCGCATAGGGAACGGGTGCTGACCTGAAAACTATCATCTAGATTGAGGAAGTCACTAAAAAGATCGGTGGTACAAAGGGTGACCGGGGAGGAAGGTCCTTTCTGTAGTTTTACTAACTATATGCCAACAAGACTCCAGTTGAAATCTCTGTACTTTCCAAGTGGATTACGATCTCAACTTTAGAAAGTACTGGGCTCTTATGAGGCTGCTCTGGGACCCTCTCAAGGACTTCTGGGCCAGGCATGGTGGTTCAGGCCCGTAATCACAGCTGTTGGGAGGCTGAGGCAGGCAGATTGCTGCAAGTTCAAGGCCAGCCTGGGCTACATATCAAGATCTTGTCTTGGGGGAAAAAAAAGCCTTCTGAATACTGCCCCTGGATGGAGGAAGGCCCAAGGCATTTATCAGACACTTATCTTTGGTATTGCTGGAGTTAACAACAAAGTAGGCCCCAGACTTTTTGTTTCTTGAAATAGGGTCTCACTATGGAGTCCAGGCTGGCCTTGAACTCGTGGCAATACTCATGCTTCAGTCTTCTGAGTGCCAGGATTACAGGTGTCTTGTCACCATGCCCAGCCAGCCACAGACCTTTGAGACTGTCACCAGAGACTCCTATTTCTAAGTTGCTTCTGGGACTCTTCCTTTAGCTGCGCCCTGCAAGTGCTACAAGAAGCAGGGCCCCAGCAATTTGTTTTCAAATGTTCCAATTTTCACTAGTGAATTAGGTGAGAGAGGATCAATACCAAATTCCTGTTCTCTCACTGGTCCCTAGAAGTGTGCTGTCTTTGAGCTGCTGCCCTGGACAGTTTGCTGGCTGAGGCCCTGGCCCTCTGACACCCACCCCAAATGCATCTCTGTGGGCCACAGAGCAGACTTCATGTGCGGCCAGACACCATGGTCAGGAAGCGGGGTAGGGTGTTCTAGAGCAAGACCCCAAGAGTGGAGGTTTTGGTCTCTTTCTTACCATGGGATGACAGTACTCAACACTCAAGACGAGAAATTGATCAATGAGGAGCTGTGCAGGCTGCAGAGGGACCCAGAGCCCTGGACACAACCTGGGGGTGTCACTCCAGAGCCCACCACAGAAGGAGAAAGGGACAAGCCTCCACTATCTGCCCCTCCTGCTGCAGCTTACCCAGGTCGCTCGCTGCTCCTGCTGCTGGAATGGACAGTGAAGACCGTCTCATTCAGCTGGTCCCAGTAGTACTCAACGCCAGAGTTTAAGGCCCTGGAAATCAGCAGGAAGGGCAAGAAGAGAGAGGAGGAGGTGGTGTTAGAGGGGAACCCTGGCTCTAAGGACCGTGGCTCAACCTGCCCTCTCCTGGGTGGGACGGGGACCAGGAGCAGAGATGCTCCAAATCCCTGCCAGTTCCTTCCCCCATGCAAAGCCAGACTGGCTCCTCCTGAGGTCGAAGAGGCAAATAAAAAATAGCAACACAAACACAGGCAGTGGGCCCCAATGTTCTTCAGACATGGAGAAAGACACTGAAGGCAAAGGAGAAACTGCAGCAAGACCTGCTAGAGAGACTGTGTCGAAGGGTCAGTCAGTCTTCAAAGGCTAGAGTCCCTGAGACAGAGACTGCTCTGTCCTTTCCAACTGCCACAGGGTTGCAGGAAGGGGAATGAAGACATCTTGACATTCTTCATGTGCCTGGAGCTCAGCAGTGTGAGCCGAAAAAAGGTTTGGCTGAGGCTTTCTTCCTGGAACCACAGCCTCCTTGTCGTGGGCAGCAGGACACACTTGGGAGAGTGTTCGTAGCCCAAGCAAACCCACAGCGAGGCATCATGGCCTCCATCTAGGGCTGAAAGCCTCTGGGCAGCAGCGTTCACAGCAAAGAGGACGGTGACCCTCACGCTGTCCGTCTTTCCCTGCACTGCACATCCGGTGCTGCGTCTGGTCTCGCAAAGGAAAAAGCAGTGGCCTTTTTCTAGCCTCATCTGCCACTTCGGGCAGCTATCCTCTCTGCAGAGTGTGGCCTTGCATCAGTCACCACGGTGGAGAGCACGGTGCTGGTGGTGGCTGTGAAGTATGAGGACAGGAAGTAAAGAAGAGGTTTTTGTGTGTATGGTACTGAGCATTGAACCCAGAGCCTTGGCACTGAACTCCATCCTGATCCCTTATTTTTTATTCCGAGACAGGATCTTGCTAAGTTACTAAGTTGTCCAGGCTGGTTGCCGTGTAAAAGTTGAGCTATTCGAACCCTAAGTAAGATGCACACATTCTTTGAGAGCTCTGCTATAACTGTCCCTCAAATTCATGCACTGCACCCCTAACCCAAAGGCCTTCAGGAGATGAACATGGTAAAGTCAGTCATAGGGTGGAAGTGGAAGGGTGTGGAGGTGCATGCCTGCCTCACAGCCTCTTGGGAGGTTGAGGAAGGAGGATCCAAAGTTTGAGGACAGCCTGGGCAGCTTATGGAGAACGCCTTCAAAAAGAACTGGGTGTGGTGGCACATGCCTGTAATCCCAGCACTCAGG
>RJWM01007848.1:0-18427 GCA_004363535.1 Dasyprocta punctata | reverse complement strand
GATAGGCACAAGGTTGTTTGATCCCTGGTACAAAAAAAAAAAAAAAAAAAGAAAAGAAAAAAGAAAGAAGAGAGGGCTCTGAGAAGGGTGAGAAATGCCCCTGTCCTGAGCATGCATGAGCACAGTAAGGTCACACACAGCCAGGGCAGCAGCACTTGGCAAAACCAACAAGGACAGCACCTAGATCTGGGTGGGAAAGTGAATATCCGGTGTCCAAAGTCCATGTGTGAGTGCACGTGTCTGTGCATGTGTTTTGAGACAAAGTCTTGCAACATGGTCAGGCTGCCCTCAAACTCTCACCGTCCTTCCTCAGTCCCCTAAATACCATCATGCCCTGTTCACAAGCCAGCTTTTAATGTGGAGGGAAGGCTCAGCCTCCTTTAACAATGGGACAGGGTTGATGGGTTTGATTGAGGGTGGGCTGCACTAGGAGGCTGTGTTACCTTTGGAAAAAGGCTATAAGACTAGGCCTCCAGAAGATGATGTTAGGCAAGAGGCAAATGGCCATAAGTCATTAGCAAGGGGCCCTAAAAACAGTCATCATTGTACTTTTTTGGTGAGTAAATCCTGGCTGCGTTAGGCAATATGTGAAGCCAGCTGCTAAGCTTCTGACTTACAAATTTGTCAAGATTTATCGACAAGCCAGGTGTGGTGGCGCACACCTTTAATCCCAGCACTCGGGAGGTTGGGGTAGGAGGAGCATTGTGAGTTCAAGCCAGCTTGGGCTACAACACGAGCGCAAGGCCGGCCTGAGCTACATAGTGCTACCCTGCCTCAAAAAAACCAGGGCCGAGAGTTTGGCTCAGTGGCTTAAGTGCCTGCCCTGGCAGGTGCGAGGTTGTGAGTTCAATCCCCAGTGCCGCAAAAAAAAAAAAAAAAAGATATATTGACAGGCTGCAATACCAGGTGGGCCCCTGCCAAATCCCTCCTCTGTAATTCTTGGTAGCCAGGGTTGGTGGGTGACTACAACAAAGTGTGGATGGTGGGACCAGGACTCGCCTTCTTGTCTCAGCAAGGAGGCCACCTGGAGCCCCAGGGTCTGAGCTGGGTTGTCAACATGGTGGTGTTGGCCAAGAACCCCTCTGACATGTTCCATTCAGGCAGGCTGAACCATCACGCATCATGTCTAGATGCCATTGCCCCAACGTCTCATTTGGTCACAGGTGTGGCTTTTTGGAGGTGGCTGAATCTAGGGAGTGTGCTGCTGGGATCAAGGGATGTGACACTGGAACTGATTTCATGGTGTGACGCTAGGATTAAGGCTGCCCCACCCTGGATGTGAGTGCCACCTTCTTAAAGTCGGGTAGCCTAGACAGGATATAAGGGATAGAAAGGGGGTCACTGCTTGCTGTCTTCTGCCTGCCATGAACTATTTCTCCTCTGTGATGCTCTTCTGCCTCCTGTCTTGGTGCCGGCCAATTACGGACTGAAAACTATAAACCTTGAGCTGTGTCAGGTATTTTGTCTCAGCAACAAGAAAAGTAACTCAGATACTGTGCAGTCGCTGCGCTGATAGGGTCACCTGCTAAACAGAGCAGGGGCCAGTCACTGTGTACGTGTGGGATGAGTTGCTCTCCCCTCCTGTCCTGGCCCAGCCCAGCCTTCTTCATACAGGTCTATCAACCCTGGTACAACCCTCTGCTGTGGTCAGAAGCCTGACAAAGGTAAGTTCGTGGAATTGAGACTCGGGCCAATGGCAGGCCCTGCACTAAGGAACAGAGTTGGACACGCTCTCTAGCTACCGGACTCAGCCTTCAGTGCCCAGTGTCACTGATTATGTCTTTAAGGTGAAGAATGATCCCACCATCCCCTTCCTTCTGAGTCTTGGTAAGGAGGTCTTCTGGGGAGCCAAGCAAGCACACATCATTGGGAAGCAGAGCAGGCAGCCATTGGGACACCCTCTCCAGGAAGACTTCCACTCAGCATCGCTCTCCTTGGTGGCATCTGTAAGCAGGGTTTTTGGGCTTGCGCTGCACCCCTTACTGCTGGGACCTCCTGGGCTCCAGAAACCTTGGCAGAGCCAGGCTGGCTGCTTGGGCCTTCCCCATGCTATCCATGCAACTGTGCTCTGACCCTAGGGCCTTCGGGAGAATGCTCCCATTGAGGACACTCTTCCTTTATCCATCACTCACAAGGCTGCAGAGGCCTGGGGCATACCATTATCTTCTAGGAAAGGAGGACATTTTCCACAAGACCAGTGTCTGCTCCTTAGTCTCTGCTGTGTGGGAATGGACTGGTACCTGGTACCTTAAAGATGGAGGCTGGGGCTAATTTTGGCAACTCTTTCCATACAGAACATGACTTTCTCCTCCTTGGGCAACAGTGCTCAATTACGATCATTATGCACAGGGACAGGGCTGGAGTTTTGTCAGAAGCCCCACACTAGGCCAAGGCAGCAGACACCTGTGTCTCAGCCTACTTCTCTCCCACCACGAGTGCCTCTGTTCTGTTTCCTGAGCTGGCCTGAGAAGCAAAGGTCTTCCCACAACACTGCACCCTCATTCATAGGGCTGATCCACAACGCAAGAATGAGCCTGAGCCCTGGTCAGCCTGGAGCTTCACACTGCTCTGGCCCGTGGGGTGGCGGCTGGCCGAGCCACGGCAGCAACTTCCAAGTGTGGGCTGGGCAGCAGAGTGTGGGAGCAGGTCCCTCACTGCCAGGAAGCGTAAGTGCCTGGGCTCTCAGCTGCGTGACCACATCAGCCCCCAGGGCTGGAGAGTCAGCTGTTTGTCTCTCACCGTCCCAGAGCTCCCCACTAGTGCGATGGCACACTGGCTGAGGCCTCTGGTACCTCCAGGCCTTGCCCAAGGAGCCTGTTCCTGTCTGCTCAGCACTCTGACAGAAACAATGGAGGAGAATCAAGAACAGTATTGAGAAGCCGGGCGTGGTGGCACACGCCTTTAATCCCAGCACCCTCGGGAGGCTGAGGTAGGCGGAGCGTTGCGAGTTCGAGGCCGGCTTGGGCTACAACGTGAGCGCAAGATCAGCCTGAGATACATAGTGTGACCCTACCTCAAAAAACTAGGGCTGGGAGTTTGGCTCAGTGGCTTAAATGCCTGTCTGTCAGGTGCGAGGTTGTGAGTTTGATCCCCAGTGCTGCAAAAAATAACAACAACAACAACAACAACAAAAAACAAAACAAAACAAAACAAAACAAAAACCAGTATTGAGAGTACAAGATGAGGTGCAGCTGCCTGTGCCCAGACAAAGGCAGGCAACCACCTGTTTTGCCAGCAATCTTGGCCCAGCTGACAGCCTGGATCCTGTGCCCTTGGGAATGGGTGTGCCCAGAGCTGCATCACTTGGGGACAGGCGGCCAGCCTACGGCAGCTCCCTGTGAGACACAGCAACCCTGAGCACCTACTTTGCCACTGACTTCTTCTCATTCTAGGCCCATGAACTATCCGACGCTGCTCAAAAGCTGTCACTGTTCTCGCTGATCCCCTTGCGTCCCACCGTACTGACCCCTGACCACAACAACACACTGAGAACTGTGTTTCTCACCAAGGTCTGACAGAGCTACAAAAGTACCTGTGCTCTTTCATGCGGAATCATTTTTACAGAAGGGAGTATACTGCTTTTCTCAGAATTATAAGGCGTCAGAATGGAAAAAGCTATAGGTAAAGAACTCTGGATTGGAAAAACAGGAAGCCTAGTCTTGTCACTGAGCAGTGGGGTGAGTCTTAACTTCCTTACCTCTGTGTTGTTCTAGTCTTCCTTGCCTAAAGCAAAAATGACAGGAAGATGGCTGAGATATGAACATGACCAAAAACTAAGGAAGCTCTGAAGAACACAGGACATTTATGCCTACATCAAATTTATCTGGTATCGCAAATGTTCAGCCCTAACCCTTGAGGAACTAAAGAAATCAGAAGAAAAAGCAACATCAAAACAGACAGGTTAACCAGGCAAGGTGATGCATGCTTATAATCCCAGGACTTGGGAGGCTGAGGGAGGAGAACTGCTGCCAAGTTCAAGACCAGCACACAACTACATAGTGAGTTCAAGGCCAGCCTGAACTGCACAGGGAGACCCTGTCTCAAAAAGACACAAACAAACAAAAGGTAGGTTAGCTACAGAGGCATGAGGATTACAAGTTTGAGCCCAACCTGAGTAATTTAGAGACTGAGCAAGACACTGTCTCCAAATAAAAAAAAAAAAAATTAAAAAAGGGATGGGAATATAGTTTAAGGAGAAGACCCTGGGACAGAAAGGAAGAAAAAAAAAGAAAAGAAAAGAAAAGAAAAAAAAAAAAAGATTTCAGGCCTTTCTGATCCTGGACCACAGACAGTCCAGAAGAGCAAAAACCAGCTGGCCCAACAACTGGGCTGACAGTGGCAGAGTCATGAAAAGAGGCAGGCTGTGTTCTGGAAAGATACAAGATCATGAAAGACACTCTCTAGACTCAGACTCAGAAACAAGTGGCTGGTAGAACAAAGCAGAATTCCTGCTTCAAGAGTGGCTTGATTTAGTGAGGCTTAGGTAGCACCTCTCATGGGGAGGGGCTCTACAATGTCTAATGTAAGAACTGTCCTTAGAACCAGTTTTTTTTCCTCCAGGACCTGACTTAACTCAGCTGCCAAAAGTCAATCACCACTTGCCCACCAGATCTCAAGAACTGAGCTGGTATACCGGTGCGTGTTTGTAATCCCAGCAGCCGGGAGGCTGAGGCAGCAAGACTGCAGCAAACTGAACCCAGCCTGAGCTACAAAAGTTAGGCCCTGTCTTCAAACAAACAAACAAAAAAAAGCAACATGAACACCCCCAATAGAGACCCAACAGCCTAGTCACACAAGCTCTCTGATGCACAGACACCCTTGGAGGAGACTGTGCCCCAGGAAAGGGCAGCATCAGGACAGCCCGGAGGCAGAAGTGGCATTTAGTCAGCTGGAACCCTGCAGCGTCCCACGCAGCAATCAGCCTGATCTGCAAGGAAGCACTGAGCTCGCGCTCCCCACCTGGCTGGGTCTGGAAATTGATGACAAGCTGGCAGATTCCCAGGGTCCTGAGTGAGCCAATACCTGGCGAGAACCCGTCCCCCGAAAAGCCAGAGGAAGGAAAGAAGTGTCACTGGACAGAAAGGCTCTGGCTCCAAGTATCCTCCCACTCTCTGCCCCAAGACCAGACAATAACCACTTGGACTTTAAATGGAGCTTTTCAGTCTGCTTCACCAGCACAGCTAATGCCTCAAGCAAAAAGGAACACAGGCAGGACACAGACAGGCTGTTAGAGATCAGTGGCTTGACAAATTAAGAGTGTGAACAATGCTCCATTTCCATTTTATTTCTTAAGTTACTGGCTATGGGATCTACATAAACCCAAGACCACCTGTTGAATTTTTCAGTATTGGGGTTTGAAGACAGGATGACCATGGACATGCTAGGTAAGTACTCTATCACTGAGATAGAGTCCAAGCCCCACCTGTTGAATTTTTAAAAAGGGTTTAAAGAAGAACCTTTTTGTCTACAGTTCTGCCTGCAGGGACTTCACTGTCACTAGGAAACCACAGAACAAGAGACAGCAGTCAGTAAAGGGAGAAAAAACTTAGATTGACGAAGCTGGAAGGGGGAGCTGGCCCTACCTCTGGGAGAGACACAGGGCTTTAGTAGGATATCCCTGTCCTCTCAGGCCCAGCCCTGCCCCGCCCCACCCAGCCATGCAGCAACTCACTCTGGTCGGCAGATCACCAGGTCGCCTTTGTTGGTACCGTAGGCCAGGCCAAGCCCCGGCTCTGGCAGCCAGCGGGCAGAGTTGATGCTGACATGTCTCCGCTGGTCAGCAGGCATGGGGTAAAGGACGTTGAAAACTCTCTGAGTGGGAGAGAGAGGGAAAAAAAGAGAATGGGAGTAAAATTTGTTACCAAGAACAAAATTCAGGGAGAAACAAATTAACACTGGGAAAATAGGAAATAGGGTGGAAATGGGCAGATTCTCACCTCAGGTCAGAACTTCTGCAAGCAGAAGGGGAAGGATCTTCTTATTTTGGATGGGAACTTTCTTTTTCCTTTTTTTTTAGACATAGTCTCATTATATAGCCTAGGCTGGTCTCAGCCTCCTGAGTGCTGGGATTATAGGCCTGCAGTGCCACACCTGGTTAAGCCAGATCTCTCTTGAGAAACCTGAGGGCCACACGGGGTGTGCACACACAGCCCCTCTGCACTTCTTGCCTCACTGTTTTGACTGTAGGCCCCAAAGGCCCCATCCAGAGCCCACCACCCTGGGAAGGATGGCCCGCAACTTGCTTCTGACCAGACAGAGAGAGGTAACCTGGACTGGTAGTCCTGTTACCTTGGAAACTACAGCACTCGCATAGCGATGGAGAATTGGAGGTGACAGGGGGGCGGGAGGGGGTGATAACAGAACATTCTTAATTCATCTAATTAAAAGCACTGTTAAACCTGCTATTGTTAAGGAAACCTAAAAAGTGTATTCAGATATAGAGGGGAATCTTTTTTTTTTTTTTTTTTTTTTTTAAAGAGGGAAATCTAGAACACACAGGTACATGGTCTTCTTCTAGTTTATATAAATCACTGTTAAGGGACAGAGTCTCATTCCAACAGTCTAGGCATCTTCTCAAGTTGAGATGTCCTGCTGTAACCCCAGTACTTGGGAGGCTGAGGCAGGAGGATTAACATGAGTTCGAGGCTAGCCTGGGCTACATAGTGACCTCACAGACAACCTGAACTACACAGTGAGACCCTGCCACAAAAACAAAACAAAATGAAACAGAACAAAACAAAACAAAATAACCAAAGTGAGGTGTCCAGAGGGGCAGGTGGGCAGTGGCTAGGATTTGAGCTGAAATGAAAGCCTGGGAAGGAAATGGGAGCCAAAAGGAGGATGGCAGCTTGGATTTTCACTCACAAGGGCTTAAGATTGCAACCCAATGCTACTGAACATCTCTCAATCTCGGCTTACACAGAACACCTACATTTGAACAATGTTGTAGTCAGGGTTTACAAGAGGAAAGATTTAATACAGGACATAAAATTTATAGGATTATTTTATAATATTCACTCAAAGAGTCACATGCAAAAGAGTGTGGGAGATCTGTCCACATACTAGAGACCCAAAGAATCCAGCTGGAGGCCTAGAGCTCACGCAAGTCTGTATCAAGGATCTGCACTGGGAAGGCCCCAAGGTCAGTGATGGAAGCTTCAAAGTCTAGCCAGTGGGATGAAGGATCTGTGGCAGCAGGCTGAGGAATCAGCACTGGAGCCAGGAAGCAATGCTCAAGGTAAGGACCAGAGCTCCCCGGAAAAGAACCACAGCCATCCTCAGTGACTGTGAAGACCTAAGCTGCTCTAACGATAAGAACAGCTGAGTTCACATCAGGAAAACCAACACGACAGGCTTCTCCAGGAGAATCAATAGTGCACCATCTTTCCCTCCATTTCTTTTATGCTGTTGGCACCAATCCTCAGGTGGACCTTCCATACCCCACACCGTGCTGACTCAGCTCTGCTGAGTGTTACAAACTGACCACCAGTTGTCGATCCACCACAAACTAGGGCAGAGATGGCAATACTTTTAGAACCTTCAATGATAACACAGCACTTGTGCCACCACTGAGCTAGGGAAAGTGAAAGAAATGATGGAGGTTACCAGGAACCCGAGAGGCACACTGGGTAACCAGGAACCTGCATGTGGGGCTTCAGGAAGAGGACACAAGGCTGACAATCTACAAGCTGGAGTTTTATTTCTCTTTTAGCCTCCCCAGTTTTTTTCTACACAGTAAGATAAGATCAGCTGTACCTGCCCCTAGGGCTGATCCAAGGGGCTGGGATGAGAAAATAAATGAGTTTGTATAGCAATTTTTTTTTTTTTCAGCTGAGGTCTCACTATTTTGCTCAGGCCAGCTTTAAACTCACTGGCAAAAATGGTCCTCTCAGCTCAGCCCCCAGGTGCATGCATGCTTTGGACTAAAGATAGGTGCCACCATGCTCAATTTAATAATTATTTTTCTAATTATTGTGACAAGAGACAAACAAAAGAGAATTAATTCTGTGCAAAGGCCTTGGGTTCAATCCTTCATTAAAAAAAAAAAAAAAAAAAAAAAAGAGGGGGAATGTCCAAATTTAAGAATCTACTCCATAATTTCCATGATAATTCTGGCCTGGATGTGAGAACAGGGGGTAACAAGACAGGCTCAAGAATAAGAATGAAGCAAGCTCCATGTGCTCCAAAACAGATACACACACAGAATCCTACAATGAGCGGCTGTGCCTGGCCCCTGAGCCACCCTTCTAGAACTGTCTTACTGTGGTCCTGGGGTGAATGGGCCTTTATACACATGTCCCTGAGCATGTGGGAGGGGCTGCTTCACATCAAATCCACAGCACAGACCAGCAGAGGGTCCACAAACCCCTGGTCTAACCAGGAGACTACTGAGATGAGCCTGGTGGATTCAATGAGCTTCTTCCACCCTCATCACTGAGCATGTGGCTGCCTGACCTGTAGACTGTCTCCTCCTTGCACAAACACATGCGGCAGGAGCTTTGAACAAATAAATTCCCAACTACTGCTCTCCGCACTGCCTCATGGGCTGCAGACCCACACAGATGGCAGTATCCCTCCCCCTTTGAGACCTCTACCAGCCCTTTTCCTATAAATCAAGGAACCAAGGGTGGTGCTATTACTTCTTCTCTGCCCCAAAGATAACCAATGGTCTCCGTCCCACCTGTAAGATGCATGATTAAGTACAATGTGGCCCACGCATTAAAGGATAACATGGCTGTGATCAAACAACTGTGGCGAGGATCCCTTAATTGGTGTAACCTCCCTCTTCCAAAGATTTAATGGTGTGAGTGGTAAATCCAGAATTAAGGATGAGCACTCATTTCAGTGGGTTGATGGAGCCCTCTGCTTTTGGGGCTATGAAGTTTTTTTTTTTTTTTCTTTGAGGCACCGGGGATTGAATTTACAACCTTGTGCCTGTCAGACAGGCGCTTAAGTTACTGAGCCAAACTCCCAGCCCTGGTTTTTTGAGGCAGGGTCGCACTGTGTAGCTCAGGCCGGCCTTGTGCTCGCACTGTAGCCCAAGCCGGCCTCGAACTCACGTCGCTCCACCTACCTCAACCTCCCGAGTGCTGGGATTAAAGGCCGGGATTAAAGGCGTGCGCCACCACGCCTGGCACACATTGAAGTTCTATATGGGCCTCACAACAGAATCTCCCCTCAAATCAGTGACTTGCTTTGTTTTTGTGATTGTGGGACTGGGGATCAAACCCAGGGCCTTTGTACTGCCTGAGCTACATCCCCCAGACCTTTTGAGACAGGGTTGTGCCAAATTACCAGGTAGGATTTGACTTGGGATATGAAACTGTGATCCTTCCGCCTCAGCCGGAGTGCTGGGGTTACAGGTGTGCATCACCGCACCAGTGTCAGTTTGCTCCTTACCACAGGAACTTGCTTTGGGGAAAACTCCCAAAAGGCCAATTTGACAGATGAACCCAGTGTAGGACAGACAAGGTCAGAGAGGCATTGGAAAGGAGCAACTAAAAGTTGAGACTCCCCACTCACCCACCCTGCTAGCTACTCTACAACTTCCATGCTCACAGGAGTGAAGAGGGGATGATTTATGATTTGACCTTTGGCTCTGGTACCCCTACCCCCCAAGCAAGTCAGCAGGTTCAAGGATCCCCAGTGAGTTCTTGCTTGTGGACCACACACCAGCACTGGGTGGGGAAGAGGAAGACGAGGTGAGACCTACAGACAGGAACAGGAGCCCAGTGGGTACAGGATAGGTGAGACTCACTGATTCCTATGTCCCTGAGGGCAGCTGGCCAGGCCACTTGTTCCCCACACCTGCCATCAGAGGGTCCTAGAGCAGTAAGCATCTGGCCCACTTTCCCTGGCCGAAGCTGGGCGGCTCTTACAGCAAGTCAGCCCCGACCCTGAGAAGCGATCTAGGGAACAATTTCCCCAATACCAATAGATGGTCAGGTGGCTCCAGCTATTCCCCCTCCCATTTCTGGTTTCAGCTGTTGTCTTTCTAACCCAGACATCTGATGGGCTGTGAGTCTCCTCCCAGATTTCCAGGGGCACTAGGCCCTGGCCTTCACCTAAGGTACTGTGGATTTGGCTCAAGTCAAGGCATCCTTCATTCTAGTCATTCTAGTCAGGTGCCTGGGAGCTCACCAGGGGATATGAAGGACTAGGCTGGGCAGCTGCCAAGGCACCCCCTCAAAGTGACCACCCATGAACTACCCCACCACTTCCCATCACATCAGGTAAGGAGGACCAGGCCTTGGGGACCTTATACAGGATGGCTACAAACCCGAACTCCCGATTCAGTTGAAAGAGTCCTGGTTTCACCTGTCTCCACTGCTGCTGTACTCTGGTATATGACAGATGCCTATCCCCCCCTTTCCAAAGTAGACTGTTCTCATTTCTAACATCTATGAAGAAAATTAGAATCAATATGCTAGAAGAAACAGATTTTTAGAGTTAGTGCAGTCTCAGAACATCAACGGAGAATGAGTCAGGTCACCAAATTTTTATGGGTCTAAGGGAGTAAGTAAATCACTCCTCCACTTCTGGGGTCCAACGCAACCTCCAGAATCACTTGTCTCTTCATTCCTCAAACTCAATAGGAAGAAGACCAATAGGAAAGAGGAGCAAAAGAAATGGTTCTCAGATCAAAACTAAAGTGGTTTTATTTCTCATTCAAAGACAGACTGGAAGCCGGGCGTGGTGGCGCACGCCTTTAATCCCAGCACTCGGGAGGCTGAGGTAGGTGGAGCGTTGTGAGTTCGAGGCCGGCTTGGGCTACAACGCGAGCACAAGGCCGGCCTGAGCTACACAGTGCAACCCTGCCTCAAAAAAGCAGGGCTGGGAGTTTGGCTCAGTGACTTAAGCCCCTGACAGGCGCAAGGTTGTGAGTTCAATTCTCGGTGCCGCAAAAAAAGCAAAAAACAAACAAACAAAAAAAAAACCAAAAAACAAAAACAAAAACAAAGACAGACTGGAAAAGAATGGGAGGTCAGTGGGAAACTGTCTCTGCATCCCTTTACATTTCAGAAACAGGTGTACTGCAGCCCTTAACAAGATGCTTTCTTTTCCACTGTGTGCCAAGAACGCTCAGACCACTCTTCCATGCAGCATATTGCACTGCCAGATCAGGCCAGATAAGTCGCTAGAAGAAAAAACTGTGGGTATTTTGCTTACATCTATAAATCCCGTCATCTGTGAAGCTGAAACCTTGCAGTGGTGGCAAGAAGTCTAGTGCAGTTAGCTGGGTGTGGGATTGCCAGTGGTAGTGCATGCCTGTAATTCCAGCACTTGGGAGGCTGAGGCAAGAGGATCACCACAAGCTCAAGGCCAGTCTGGGCTATAAAGTGACTTCAAAGCCAGCCTGAACTGCACAGTGAAACCCTGTCTCAAAAAACAAAAGCAAAAATGAAAACAAAAACAAACCCCCTGACAGAAAACAGCCAAATACATTAAAAAAAAAAAAAAAAAAAAAGTCTAGTGCAGTTGCCAGACCTCATTTATTTTTTATTGTATTTGTTTTTGCAGTACTGAGGATTAAACCTAGGACCTCTGCACTGAGCTGCATATCGCACCTTTCTTATTATTTTGAGACAGGGTCTGAGTCACTAAGTTGCCCATACTAGGCATGAACTTGTGATCTTCCTGTCTTAGTCTCCCAAACCACTGGAATTACAGATGGGCACCATCATGCCAAGATTTTCCTTTATTGTAGGACAGTGTTTGCAGAAAGCAGATGACTAGAAATGGAAGCTAGAAGGGCCACAGGAGAAGGTGCAAACCAAAGGGCAATTGAGGAAAAGAAGACACTGAGAGATCGGGGTCCTGAACCCAGGACCTTGGAGGAGAACGAGAGGGGCTCCTCGCGGGGCCCCCGCCCGGCCTGAGCGGCACAGGCACCGATCAGGACTAAACATGGACTGCCTTCCGGGGTCCTGAACCCAGGACCTTGGAGGAGAACGAGAGGGGCTCCTCGCGGGGCCCCCGCCCAGCCCGCGCGGCGCAGGCACCGATCAGGACTAAACATGGACTGCCTTCCGGGGTCCTGAACCCAGGACCTTGGAGGAGAACGAGAGGGGCTCCTCGCGGGGCCCCCGCCCGGCCCGCGCGGCGCAGGCACCGATCAGGACTAAACATGGACTGCCTTCCGGGGTCCTGAACCCAGGACCTTGGAGGAGAACGAGAGGGGCTCCTCGCAGGGCCCCCGCCCGGCCCGTGCGGCACCGGCGCTCGGGCTTGGAATCAGGGACAACACTCCCACCCCCCCACCCCCACCCCCTGTCAGCAACCTGCTGTTTCAGAGGTCTGGCTAAATTGATAGCAACCAAGGAACATCAACCAACTTTTGTTTTATAGATTTGGCCAGGCCTCTGGTCAGCAACCCAAGCATCACTTTACAGCGGGCCATGTAGCAAGTATGGGGGATTCTCTTCTTTCTTGTCTTCTATTATTAATAAAATGTTAAAAAAAAGAAAAAAAGAAAAAAAAAAAAAGAAGACACTGAGAGGAGGGGAACACCTTCTGGAGAACAACAGGAATGATAGGAATCCAAAAGTTTTCAAGAGAAGGTGAGGAGAAGAGGGCCAACTCTCCTGGAAGAGGGGAGAAATCAATGAATAACAGATGATGAGTGACAGCTAACCTTCCACTGGAAATGGATGGCTACACATCTTGTTGCAGGGTGAGAGACACACAGGTCCCAAAGCAGGCAGGAAGTGGGGCACTATGGTCATCTTTTCTTTCTTTTCAGCTGCTGACTTTCTCAGATGCATGAATTCTCAAAGTTCTTCATCTTTAGGAAAATCTGGCTTTATATTTTTAGTTTTTAGACAATAAAAAGGTCTTCACACGGATCTACATCCACGGCCCCTTTTTGCTTCTCATTTTAAGGCAGGGTTTTGCTAAGTTCCTGTGTTGCCCAGGCTGGGCTCCAACTTGTGATCTTCCTCTCTCAGCCTCCCAGAGTACTGGGATGACAGGCATGCAGCACCGCAACCAGCTTTTGTGTTTTATTTGGGGTTAGTTTGTTTATTTATTCATTTATTTAGTTTGTTTTGTTTTGGAGACAGGGTCTCACTATGTAGATCAAGCTGGCCTTGAAGTCACTTTGTAACCCAGACTGGCCTCAAACTTGTGGTGATCCTCTTGCCTCAGCCTCCCAAGTGTTGCAATTATAGGTGTGCACCACCACACCCAGGTTTCAATTTGAGGTTTAGAATTCAGAAAGTTGTCCCAATGTGTGTGTGTGTGTGTGTGTGTGTCTGTCTGTCTGTCTGTCTATGTCTGTTACTACACATTGAACCCAGGGCCGCTGGATCCAGCTTTCAACATGGTTATTTGAAAAACAGAACTCAAAGTGCCACGTTACCTTGCTCTTCCTGTTCTTTCAGTTGAGACATGGACAAAACTGCCTAGATAGCACATGGCCAGACCAAAGCTACCAACTGAAGAGCGAAGAGCAGAGCAAACGGCTCTTTTTCTTAATTCATTGTAACTTAGTGCTCTTTGTTGCTACTGACAATCAGCTGTCTGCAGTAATTTCTTGTCAGCTTCCTGTGACTTGCTGAAATTTATAAACTTTGTCTTAGTCACTTGTTCTTCAAAGAGATTCCAAGGACAAAGATCTTTCTTATTTTCCAACTGGCCTTATGCTTTGCAAAGGCCATCTCTGGCCATTAGGATCAAAACACAGGGATTACTTCAGCTGAGGGATCTACTTCTACACTAAGTGAAATACCAGGGCATTCGCTGACTCTGAATTCTCAGAAATTAAAAGAGTTATTTCCTCTGAATATAACACAGTTCTTTAAGTTCCCTCAGGGGAAATGGCCTAATATTCTAGAGATTCACCTTAGATAAGATAGCCTTTATATAGATTTTACTTGATCCTCATTTTTGGAAGAAAGTATTTATCTGTTCAGAACAGGACAGGGATTGCTTTAAGTATTTTCAGCTTCTACAAAGGCAAAAACTGGTTTTCCTATGAACTCTTGAAAAAACAGAATGTTGTGTTTTTCACTTTGGAATGGTCTATTGAGAACTTTTCTTATGGGTAGTGCTAGAACTAGAACCCTGAGAAAGACACTGATATTGAGCAGACTTGTGAAAATGAGGCAGATGCTGCTGCTGCTGCTTTTTTTTTTTTTTTTGGTACCGGGGATTGAACTCACAACCTTGCCACCTGCTAGGCAGATGCTTATGCCACTGAGCTAAATCCCCGGACCAATTTTTTGAGACAGGGTCTCACTATGCAGCTCAGGCTGGCCTTGAACTCACAAAATCCTCCTGACTCAGTCTCCTGCATACTGAGATTAAAGGCATGTGCCACCATGCCTGGCAATGCTTCTTCTTTTTAAAGAGTTATTCACATCAGTACCTTTGTTCAGTCATAACAAAGCAGCGTGGCAGGCACACTGACAGTGGTGGGGGTACAGTGGAGGAGGATGGGTGTGCCTGGGAGTACAGGAGAATTCCAAGCCACACATATTCATGAGCCCAGTGTCAAAGGCTCCTGTGTGCCCAGCACAGTGAGGCTGAGGCAGGTACAGTGAGAAGACCTCGAGGAAGCAAAGCATCTATAGGGAAGGACCACAATGGCAGGAGCCAGGTCCATGTGTTCACTGCTACAGTCCAGACCTAGTACAGTACCTGGCCCATAGTAACAGAAAAATTCTGAGATGCTCTAAATTTAATTACAAATGCCAGAGGGCAGAAGGAGAAGGAGGTAAGGCAAGTCAATTACAGACCAAGAAAAGACTATTTCACATTCCTGGATACGTGCTGAAACCTTGCCTTAAATTCCATCAGGGCCACTGCTTTCTGGGTTGTTAACTGCACCAACTAAGAAGCGACAAGTAATTCCCGTATGGAGTACCCTCTGATTCCCAAATTCTGCCCCTTTACCATGGGCCAAGGCAATTCACGACTTGTGTGTCCTTTTAGCTCCAGGCATGGTGGGTGCTGGAGACAAAGACTCTGCCCAGGTCAGTCTGTGTCTGGCTGGCACCTGCACTGGCTGAATAAGCCCTGTCACTCCAGGCTCAAGAATTTGGGCTTAGCACCCACACCAGGGGTAAAATAAAATTTTCTTGAGTGAAAAGAATAAAACTCAACTCTACTAAAAGCAAAAAGGGGGGAAAGAAATTGTCAGAGCTGTATGAATCTGTCATGGAAAAATTTGCCTACACTAATGGCAACTTAGAGCACAGTTCTAAGGTTATTTTTAATTTTGCGCCTTGCCTCTCCCCTTCTCTGACAACCTGCATCACAGACACCTCTGACTTCTCCTGTGCTCCCCCTTCCCACAACACCCTGAAGAAAAGAACTTTGGAGGATAGATGCTTTGTACCACATCTCAGAAGTCAACTTCGAGATAATTGCAGCGGAAGCAGCTTTTAATCAACTGACAGGCTGCTTTAAGAAAATTAATGAGGACAGAATCTTAGGAAGGAGTAAATCATTTCTGACAACAAAGCAGCCTCCTTTTTATCCCAATCTCCCCTTGAAGAAATAGTACCCTTCTAGGATGATACAAAAATAAAATATCTTTATTTTTGGTATTTGCCTCCTCCCAGGCCAGACGAGATTAAGAAGAGACTCAGTTCTCATAGATTTCTAAATACTCTGGACTGAAACAGAGTTCTGGGTCACTTTTGAAAATCAAACTTTTGGAATCTCGGGATGTGCAGATGGTGAGGGTTACACCACAGGCTAAACCCAAGGGTAGGGAGGAGAGGGGGCAGAGTGAAGATTAGATATTAAAGAAGGCTAGAACGGCTCTGAAGAGCTTATGTATATGAAGTTAGATAAATGTTGCTTGGCACTGATGGCACTGATGGCACTGGGTACCCGTCCTGCCCCAGGGTCTAAGTATAACTGTGGTTCATGGTAATTGGAGCACTTTGGATGCCAAATTTTTCCCATGGTTCATTTTAATGACCTTATAATAATCAGTATCACCAAGCTCTGTGAAGATGGCTATGAAATGGTATAAAAGAAAACAAGCAAAAAAAAAAGCAAGTCAACTCATGTTTCCTCAGAACCAGGTAACACGAAAATATCCACTAGTAGATACTATAGCAGACACTGCCCATCCAAGAATAGCAGCAAGTTTAATATTCCTTCAAACAAGACATGGTGGTGCCCACCTATAATCTCAGGTCTCTTGGAGGCTGAAGCAGGAGAATCTCAAATCTGTGCTAAGTCTGGGCAATTTAATGAAGACTGTCTCAAAAGTGGGGTGTGTACTGGGTTCAATCCCCAGTAGTCCCCCCTGCTCCACAGACGGGTGAGAAGAAAGAATGGAAAGAAAAATACTCCTTCAGATGGAGATGGGCCTGGAGAGAATAGAAATCACTGCTCACTACTGAAGTCAAAGTACCTCAATTTAGCACATAGCGAACAGGTAGGGGAAGAAAATTGGGGGAGGGAAGGAGCAACAAGAAAAAAATAGAAGGAAAAAATGGAAATGAAGCTTTTATAAAGAAGGGAAAGGGGGCTGAAGGGAGGGGATGGGAATGGGAAGAAAAGAAGAAGATACACCATGTGCAGGTACAAACAGCCAATGAAGAATGTCATCACTGTATATCTAATATTCTCCAACTTAAAAAAATAAAAAATGAACAAAAAACCCTAGTAGAGCCAACTGTGGGGAGGTCAGAGCATTCATCAGAACGGGCAGACGCATCACAGGGCCTTAAGCTTCTCAAGGTGTCAGTACCAGGACCCTAGCAGGATCTGCAGAAGCTCAGGAGACCATCGGTTTCTACTCTGCCTGGAAATATGTAAAAAACCTGGTTACGAGGAGCCACAGAAGTAACCAGGGGAGAGTCAGCCGCTGACCGACAGGGGAAGGAAGAGGAGGGGCGAGGGAAAGGTGCTCTCTGGACACACTCTCCTTCTGGGTGGCACTCAGTCCTGGAACACAGTGTGATCGCACTACCACAAAGCAGCAACTTCCAATAAAACTGGCCCTCACATATCTGAGGCATTACCCTAAAGAACACAATGCTGCTCCATTAAGAAAGAGAGCTAAGTGGCTCTCTGTCCTCAAGCTTCTTCCCTCAACCAAGTTAGAGTCAGGTGTCCTTGCTGATCACTTCTGCCAACCAAGTGACAGAGGGAAAAAAGTAAAGCAGCACTGGACAGCCTGAGTTCCCAGTGCCTGCAGGATTAGGCAATGAGGACCCTTTTCAGTTCCAAATAAATTATTCACACACCTACAATCCTGCCCTGATGCCAGGGGCCTTGGTGTCCCTGGAGAAACAGTGCATGTCTGTTAAGTAATTATAACGCTGATAGCACCCACCCTCACCTGGCTTTCTAGCTCAACTTGTCCCACACTGCCCACCTTAACCCCAACCTAGGTTGCCAAGTTTTGCCCTGTCCCTAAGTAACAGCACTCACAAACATGCAAACTGGAAGAACACTTTGGTATATATGACTATTTCTGGCTTCATTAGTAATTTTGTATTTTTGCTATTATGCTTTCACTTGGTTACAAACAAAGTTATTATAATGTGCAAGTTGCCACTATTTTAGAAAATTAATTGCAGTTTTCTGTTACAATATTATGCCTTGTTCCAATTAGGAAATGAAAGCCAAGAGGGAACACAGGCAGTTTAGTGTTTTGAGAATTCAGCAAAACTTCAGCTCAGTAGTCTTTAAAAGCCTAACTTAAAAACAAAACAGAAATTAACAGAAAGCCCTCCCAAGCCCAAGAGAGGGAGTCAAACACAAGAGAGGTCTCTGAGTCAGAGAGAGCCACAGGTCCCGCCCAGAGGAACTGCCAATATGACAACAGGGAAGGGGGAGAGAAAATACGTGCCCAGGTTGGTTTTTCCTGCTTTGCTAATTATTAAAATTGGGACAACTAAGGCTGGCTCAGTAAACAAGAAGGGAAAAGCCAAAAAGGACCCTAGACTTTAGAAATGAGGACAAAAAACTAAGATGTCTCAACATAGAGAGGAAAAGGCAAGGGAGAAACCTGAAGAAAAGCTGAAAGGTGCTGGGTATGGTGATGCATGCCTATAATCCTGGCACTCAGAGAGGCTGAGGCAGGAGGATGGCTGTGAGTTTGAGGCCAGCCTGGGCTACAGTCAGTCCAAGGCCAGCCTGCTCTACACAGTGAGAAACTCTCTCAAAAACCCAAAACCAAAACAGAACAAAACAACAAAAAAGTAGAAAAAGAAAAGAGAGGTGAGCCGGGCGTAGTGGTGCACGCCTTTAATCCCAGCACTCGGGAGGCTGAGGTAGGAGGAGCGTTGTGAGTTCGAGGCCAGCTTGGGCTACAACGCGAGCGCAAGGCCGGCCTGAGCTACACAGTGCGACCCTGCCTCAAAAAACCAGGGCCGGGAGTTTGGCTCAGTGCCTTAAGCGCCTGCCTTGGCAGGTGCGAGGTTGTGAGTTCAATCCCTGGTGCCGCAAAAAAAAAAAA
>RJWM01007847.1:0-75604 GCA_004363535.1 Dasyprocta punctata | reverse complement strand
GCTGTATATCTGATACCCTTATTATTATATGTCTGTGTGAGGATTTATTTTGGTTGTGGTTAATTGGGGTTCTGTATGCCTCAGTTACCGGTATTTCAGATTCTCTTCCCATGTTTGGAAAGTTTTCTGCTATTATTTCTGTGAATAGTCTTCGCAGGTCATTGGTATTGACTCCTGCTTTTTCATTTATGCCTATTAACCTTATGTTATTTCTCTTGGCATCACCTTGCAGCTGTTGAATTGTTGTTTCTTGGTTCCTTACTATTTTTAGGAGATCTTTTCTTTCATGGCCATGATCTCCCATGCTGTCTTCAAGATCTGAGATTCTATCTTCAGCTTCATTTAAGCGGTTTTTCAAACTTTCCATGGAGTTTTTTATTTCTTGCATTTCCCTTTGCATCTGTTTCATGCATTCTGTTTGTGTCTTATATTGTTCATTCAAGGTTTCGATCATTTTCTTAAGTTGTTCTATGTTTTTATCTTGGTCTTCTTTAGATACACACAACATTTCTTTAATAATGATTCTCATTTCATTTTTTAGCTGAGAGAATATTCCTGATTTGAATTTCTCTATACCTTCATCAAGCTGTTTCTTTATTGCATTTTCTATCATTTCAGAAAGTCCATTTGTGTGACTCCCACTGTCTTCCATTTTAGTGTCTCTTGGGTTTGTTCTTTGTGGGCTGGGGGACTGAGGCTGCCTCTTGGTCTTTTGTTTTGTCATTTTCTTCTGGAATCTATGTAGCTCTGTGTCCTGCACGGCTGGCCGGCGTTCCCCTGAGGTTCACGCTGATTCTTGCAGCGTGCAGGAACACGGGACCTAGAACCGGAAGGCTGGGTCCCGTGTGCAGCAAGAAAGGGCGGCCTCCTGGGGTGTGTGGGTGGAGCCTCCTCCTTAACTGGGTGGGGGCCAAGGCCTCCTGGTCACAGGGAGCTAGACGGGGCACCGCAAGTGACGTGGACCTGACCCTGGTTCTGACTGCAAGTTCAGCCCAACAGCTATGCCTGCGGGGCAAGTCTGGGCAGGTCCCAGGCCTACAGTGCAGGGAGCAACCCTGCTGGGCGGCGGGGTCTGCACGCGCGCTGTGGGATGTCGCACGCTTGAGCCGCTCTGCTGAAGCAGTCCTATATTTTTAAAGTATATTATAAACATTAAGTGTTGTAGTCAGGGGTTACAGGGAGAACAACTGATACAGGACATAGTGTTTGTAATATTATTTTATAATAATCACCCAAAGTTAAACACAAGACGGTGCAGGAAAATCCTTCCACAGTACTAAGACCCAGGATAGCCGAGGGCCTGGATCCCACAGCAATGTCATGCAAGGGTCCCACTAGAGACTCAAACGCATGACAATGCCTCTCACAGTACCAACTGGGAACCTAAGAGCCCCCAATAAGGGCTCACACCAGTTTATTTACGGTTCTGTGCTGGGAAGGCCACAGGTCAGCGGTGGAACTAGAGAGTCTATGCCAGCAGGGTGAAGGAGCCGTACAGTGGGTTGAGGGTTCTACGTAGGAGCCGAGAAGTCACGCTCAAAAGAAGCGGGGCTGCCCTGAAGAGCACCACAGCCATCCCCAATGGCGACGAGGTCCCGTGCTCCTCCGACGATGGAGGACAGTTGGGCACAGGTCAGGAAGCCCAGCGTGACAAGCTTCTCCAGCACACAGCCTCCCCTCTGGAGCCAGGAAGCGACGCACAATGTGAGGAGCAGGGCTCCCGCAACGTGAACACAGCCACTCTCCCCGATGAGGTCCCGAGCTCCTCCGACGATAATGGCCGAGTCCATATTGGCGAAGCCAGCATGACAAGCACCTCCAGGAGAACCAGCGGCTCGAACAGCAACTCTTGGAAGAACCCACAATGCCCAGCTCTTCTTCTCCACGTCCCTATTTATGCTGGCACCTTTCTTCAGGTGGAGCATCTTTAACTCAACACCAGCTGAACCAATTCAACTGGTGTCAAGTTGACCACCAGTTTGTAATCCATAACATTAAGTAATTTTAAAATTGACAAGATGGTGGAATGGTAAACAATAGAGTAAGTGGCCTCCCTGAAAGATACCATCCAGATGCTGGAATATAGCAATATGGGGAAGACAAAAAGGAGGGAGGCGGGTCCTCTGGGCCCAGGAAGAATCTAAAGTGAGAATTGCAGCCCACAGAAAGAGTGGAAAGAGGCACTTAGACAAGGAGGGCAGTGGCTGGCGGAGATTCTGCCTGGAGCCAGACCCACTCTGTGAAAGGAGTTGCTGCAACCTGGGGGTACACGGTCCGAGAGCTGCGGCTGCGGTGGCAGTGACCCTAGACTCCTCAGCCCAGAGAGATGGTGTTGGAGAGCAGCAGTGGACAGGGGGAGCCGATGTGGAGAACTGTGAGTGGAGGTCCTCACCCTACCACGTGAGGGGGAGATTGGCAGAGAGACATCTTGGAGTTGGGTTGGGGACTCCTGGCTGGGCGTGGACCTGCAGAGGTTGCTCACGCTAAGCTCTGTCTCTGTGAGCATACTGGGGACCACTTCAGAGGGTCCCTGTGGGTGACAGGATTGGTCTGGAGATGGTGGCTCCATGCACAATCCAGGGGTGCTGTGGAGAGTCCACGGGTGACCAGCCCATCAGCTCAGGTTCGCAGGCAGTGGCTGGCCCCTGCTCTCACCCCACCAGCCATCATAGAGCCAGAGCAGGCTAGGGAAAGGCAGTGGATAGCGCTGTAACAGTGCCCCCAGTGGCAACCATCAGAAATCCATAGTTGGCACTGGCTGGAGGAACCAGTCTCACTTCAGAGAGGTTGCAGCCAATGCAGGGAGTGCCTGGGTCCCCAGTACCAATTCACCCAAGGGAACCCAGGAATATGCCAAGACAAAGAAGCAGGAGGCAGTCTCTGATCTTCAGTTCAAGCAGAGCAAATCCAGGAGATGCAAACACAGAGGAGATCAGGAGACCCACAACTGAAGTTGGTGAGGTGATGGCAACTGAAGTAAAGAAGCAACTTCAAGAGGCTATAAAAGAAACTAGAACAGAAATACTAACTCAACTAAAAAAAGAAATGAAAAACATAATGAAAGAACTGCTAGGCAATCCTAAAGGAGACATAGATGAAAAAATGGAGAATAGGAAAGCGAGGGAAACCTAGAGTGAACAATACAAAAAAGATTTAGAATACATGAAACAGATTCAAAGAGATTACCAGGAATTCAAAAACTCCAATGAAAGTTGGCAAAATCACTTGAAAGAAACTGAAGATAGACTTTCAAACCTTGAAGACAGGTTTGCAGCTTGTGATTGTGAAAGGAAAGATCTCTTAAAAATAACAAGGAACTTGGAAGTAACAATTCAACAGCTGCAAGACAACCCAAAGAAACCTAACTTAAGAATAAAAGGTGTGAGTGAAAAAGCAGGGGTCAATACAAATGAAATTAAAAGTCTATTTACAGAAATAATTTCAGCAAACTTCCCAAGCATGGGAACAGGAAGTGACCTTTCAGATAAGTGAAGCATATAGAACTCCAGTTAAACATAACCAAAATATACCTACACCCAGACATATAATAATCAAGATCCCAGAAATTCAACATAAAAACAATATTAAAAGCTATTAGAGGAAAAAAAAAAAACAAAAAACAGATCACCTTCAAAGGAAAACCCATCAGAATCATGATAGACTTCTCAACACAAACCATCAGGTCCAGAAGAGCTTGGAGTGAAGTATTTCAAGCCCTGAAAGAAAACAACTTCCAACCCAGATTGATGTACCCTGCAAAACTATCTTTCAAAATCAACAGAGAAACAAGATACTTCCACGACAAAGAACAACTAAAGGAATTTATGACAACCAAGACAACCCTACAAAGAATACTGAAGGACATTTTAGAGAGAGAAAAAAAGTCCACAGCTCCAGAAACAGCGGCAGAGGGATATCACCGAGCAGGGCAGACAATTGAATAATCCATCATTGGGATTCGAGTCCAGTAATGTCTTCAATGAGCTGTTTAGTTTGATCTTATTCTGTCTCAACCTGCCTAATTTTATTATATATGATGACATAGACAGCTCTTCCAAAGATAACAAAATATATTATGATAGCCTTTATTGATATTTGATCATCTTGTTTTGAAACCCAGTATTGCTTTCATTGTTCTGTTTTGAGTGATTTTAACCTATTTTGGTTTGTTTGATTGTATTATAACAGATGATATAGGCAACTGTTTAGAAGATAACATGAGGTATTATAGAAATCAACATTGTATTACTATGTATTGCTTCCAGTGTTTTATCTTTTATTGGTTTTATTCTGTACTATTTTGTTTGATTATATTAGGCCCGATGGTATGGGCCGTTATTTTGAAGCTAACAAGAGGTATTACCAGGGGAAAGGAGGAAAGAAGGAAGTGAAAAGGAAAAAGACTTAAATTCATAAAAAGGTGTACATAAAATAGCTAAAATGACTACATTACTAAATGCATTAATTATCGAGAGAAAATAGTTGATACTCATATGATTAGATCAATTTTACATGTGTATAACTGTCAATCTGAGCAACCCCTTTGAAGGTAATGATATACAATGTTACAACCACTGTCAAACTCCAATCATCTCGTTCTGTAAACCTATAATGTTACAGTATCAGATTTGTTGTTGTTGTTTGTTGGTCCCTTTAGCTTTTTGTTTCTCTTTTCTGTGACCATTGTTTTATTTTTTATTGGCTTTATCGTGAAATATTTTGTTTTATTATATTAGGCCTGATGATATCGGCAGTCATTTTAAAGACAACAAGAGGTGTTCCAAGGGGAAAGGAGGAAAGAAGGAAGTGAAAAAGAAGAAGACTTAAATTCATAAAAAGGTGTACATAAAATAGCTAAAATGACTACATTACTAAATGCATTAGCTATTGAAAAGGAACAGTTAATACTCATATGATTAGATCAATTTTACATGTCTATATCTGTTAATCTGAACAACCCCTTTGAAGGTAATGATATGCAATATTACAACTACTGTCAAATTCCAACCATCTCATTTTGTAAACCTATAATGTTATCGTATCAGATTTGTTGTTGTTGTTTGTTTGTCTCTTTTGCTTTTTGTTTCTCTTTTCTGTGTCCCTTTTCTCTTAAATTAAAAAAAATAAAAAATTAAATTAAATTAAATTAAAAAGTAATTTTAAAATTTTAGCACTACAAATGAACAAATGAGTTTATTAGTACTTGAGATAATTTAAATGAACAATGAAACAGAACAGAGGAAAAAGAAATAGACTCAAATGTGATTTACTATTGTTTTTGTCAATGATGGCATTTTACATCAGTAGAGAAAATAGGAATAATTGTATAAACCATGTTAGTTAAAGAAACATAATGATGGATCTTCACTTCTTTCCTTACAACAAAATAAATTTTTGATTGAGGAAAGATTTAAAGTGAGCACAAAGTTTTGAGAAAGTATGCATTTATTTATAATATAGAAATGAAAAACTCCTTCCTAAATTAGACATATAACCTAGAAGACTTAATGGAAAAAAAAGACATAAAAAATACATACATAGAGCACATATACCACTTGCTATAAACTGTCAAAAAGCCCACAACAAACTGGGAAACAATTTTGTAATATATGCAGCAAATACAAACAAAAAGCAAATTTTCAAAATGCACTATCTTGAAGAAAAATCAGCAAGAACTACAAATAGGCAGTATATAGATTGCAAATACAAAAAAGCAATATATATATATATATATATATATATATATATATATATGAGGATTTTTATGGCCCCACATATATCTATAGTTATTAAAATAATCCATTCAACAAATACACCGATTTACAAAATAAACACACATCTCAGACACTCATGCAGTTTACTTTCTAGTTATCAGATGCTGGATGATAAAATAAATGAGTGAAACACAGCTTATTAGGTAAAGATTGAATGGTGTGGAGAAAATAAAACAGAGAAAGGAAATGGAGTTTCTAAGGGGAGAGAGTAGGACTGTGATTTTAAAACTGGCAATAAGGATAACCACCAATAAAGGTGACAATTAGGTGGTACCTGTCATGATTTCACATCCAAAAGAAATGAGTATGCAGCAAAAGTCAAATGCAAGAATGTTTATAGAATTATTCGTAACAGCAAACAACTTCAGGCAATACCTTCTATCAAGCTATGATGTTAATCAACACTAGAATGAATAAAAATTTTGGTAAATTCATAAAATATAATCATATACAATGGTACCTCTGCTCAAGAACTTAATTTGTTTCGCATTTGAGGGAAGATGCCTGCGTTTGTGTTTGTGTGGGAAAGATGATCATGGTTGTGTTTGTCACCTGATGTGGAGTTTGCGAACAGAAACAAAATTTTGCTGAACGCTTTTGTTTACAGCATTATTTGCAAATATACATAAATGCATCACAATATACTTCAATTGCAATAAAACAATGCTGGAATCTACACCAAATAATAAGAGAAAAAGCTCATGTAACAGAAGCCCCATTATGGAATTCCACTTCAATTTTTAAACTAGGCAAAATTAGAAATAGGTTTAAAAGTTAGAATAATGGTTATCTGTGGGAAAGACTGTGTAATAACTGCCTATCCAAATGTGTTCACTGCATAATCATTCCTAATCTTTTCCAAACATTTTGTCAAGTAATTTATACAATTTTTCCTACTTACTTTCATATTTATTATGAATTTTCCATCTATTTCTTGCTTGCTTTTTTTGTTTTGTTTTGTTTTTTGTTTTTTGTTTTTTGTTTTTTCTGTTTTTGGTTTTTTTTTTTTTTTGGTACCGGGGATCGAACTCATGATCTCGCACTTGCCAGGAAGGCACTTGCAGGCCACTGAGCTAAACCACCGGCCCTCCATCTATTTCTTCATGGCAACTGCTATTTTTTTTTTTCAAAGATTCCACATGTTGTTCATCTAAAATGTTAATATCCTCATCTGGTGAGTTCTCTTGATTTCTCTTACTATATGTGGAGTTAAGGTTAGAATTTTCAAACACACTAAAAAGGCTGCTAAATCTAAGTTTCCACCTATCATTAAGTTACACAACAATTTGACATTAAGGAAATTAAGTTACCAGTAGCCCTAGCAGATGGAGGTTTTCTACACTCCATTTCTTCTATGTTTAGCAAAGCTGTATCACCAGAGATCATTTTCTATATCCAGGTTCCATTTGGCTAAGGTAAGCTCTACCTGGCTCTGTGTCCCGCCTCCTCCTTGGTACCCATTGCATGCAAGGCAGGCTTGTATTGCCCTACCAAGGGGCCCTTGCTTCTTGTCAAGTTATGATTTACAAGGTTCTCGAGAGAAACTTGAAGTTTATAATTTTGATTTTTATAAATTTTACTATTATTAAAATAATATGCATGTTTGTGAATAAATTGTATATGTTTGATGCATCAGAATTTTCATAACTTCGCACCTCATACCCATTTAAACTTGTGGGCCATTTCCCTGGACTAATCTCTTTTATATGTTTTTTTTTAAGCCTTCAAAATCCTAGCTAATTCATATATATATCTGTCTTTTGTTTTTAATGTTTTTAATTATAATGCATGATTCCTTGAAATTTAAAAGAGAAAATGTTTTACTAAATAAACCTTCAACCCACTCCACTTGGCACTGCCTGATTGGAGTATTTTTGTGATTCTTTTATTTTTGTTAGATTAAATTTAGTATTTTAACTATTGTTGCCCTTACCTTTGATTTGATAATTTCTTTCCCCTTCATATCCCAATGTCTGTGCTGTTCTTTTGCACTTATTGTCTTACATTACATTTTCTAAACATTTACATTGTTTTGCATCCACAACTGAGTATAATGCACAATTTGTTCATGAATCCACTAAAATTGAAAATCATTTAAACTTAGTTTCCTTATTATGAATAAGCACTAGGATTCCATTGCCTTTCTTATGTGAACAATGCCATAACTCCTGAACCACTTAGAAGAAAGTGTTAGGACCATCAAAACAGAGATGTGTCTACCCATATTCCAATAAATATGGGAAGCAATTCATTTTTTCTGGAATTCTACACTGTCCTTCCTTTTATTTTGAAAAACATGTTTGATTATGTCTTAGGTTTGTGTCATCTCTCAATTGATTAATTCCTTTGCCTGGAGTCTTTTATCTCCAGAAACTGCTCCCCTTCCCAGAGCCCACCATTTTTCGACAACACTTGGTAACTTCAGGCCTAATGGACCACTGTCATCCAGAGATTGCCTTCTTTGGTCTCTTCTTTTGTTCTCCTTTTTATTTATTGATCTGCTCTCTCATTTTGCCAAAGTACACTGTTGAATAACTACAAAAATGAGATTTTGGGGGATGTGGTTGTTCATTATATAATGTGGCATTTAATTGGCTTTCCCTCAGGTGTCAATTTTTGTTAAGAATTGGTGATCACTGTCTTTTCTAGTTATTATTTCTTTTTATTATCCTATTTATTCATCCATTTGTTTATTTATTCAGTTATTTTTGTCAGTTGTGACGTGCTCCTACCTTGTTTCTGTATATGTCTAAAAATTTAAGGAAGCATTGTTGGATACCACTCCTTCATGTTAGCTCTCCTTATGTGAATGCAAATGGTTCCTAAGTGCTCCATAGTCACACATGCACCTACTTCTAAGAGAAATGCCAGCGTGATGGGAGGGACTCCAACAGTCACTTGAAATATGAAGCAATCTTGAGTATAAAAGCTGTGCACTAAGAATAACAAAACAAATGGGACAGCGGGGATTCCAATCTGCTTACATCCTAAAACAACTCCACTATCCCTGTTACAATCTACTGTATTTACAAATATGATGATCAACTACTTACATTTTAGAAAAGAAAGAAGACAAACACATATTTAGTTTAAGAAATTGTTTTTGTTTCTGTTATTGTTGTTTTTTGTTTTGTTTGTTTTATTTTTGAGTGGCAGGGAATGGAATCCAAGGACTCAGGCACAGTAGTCAAGTGCTCTACCACCTGAGCCTTTCTGTGCTTGCAAATTGCTCCCATAAGCCCCTTCAACTGGTAAAATCCTAAGATAAAAGACCAGCTCACTTGGACTCCATTACCATAAAGGTTTAAAATCTCTCTCACCTTTGCTTTGCACCTGTGTCTTGTACAACAAGAAAACCATTTGCTACCCCAGTCATCAAAACAAACCCACAAGGCCATTCATTCAGCCCAATCCAGAAAAACTTTATCCTGTTCTGTCAAAGGACCCTGAATTTGACCTGCCTCCTCCTTACATTCATCAACCCCAAGTTGTTCAGACAGCCACAATGCCACCACTGTCAGTTCTGTCTCCTGCCCCACAGCCTCCTGCTCTATTGTCACCAAATCCTTCTGATTCTGTTTAATATTGCAGAATACCACCTTATTTTAGATGGGACCAAAGCCTGGCTAAAGTCGCTGTCACTGTGGTTAATCCTCATGCTCGGGTGAACACAGTCTTCTCCTGAGCATATCCAAACTGCACCTGCAATGCGACAGAGGGCCCTGAAGCCTTAGATCAGTACTGTACTTCTCTCCTGGCAGACCTCAGAGAAGAAGGCAAGAAGCCAGTAAGCATGTCTGAAGTTACCAAAGTTACCCACTGGAGCTCCCACTGAAAAGAAATTCTACCAAAGTGGATCCTTGGAGATTGATGAATACTTTATCAAATACGAATTCCTATACACACCTGAGTGCCCTATACTTCTCCTAGGATGTGACCAACCTCCCTCACACTTGAGTCCACTGTCCCAGACTTGATACTGACTCTGACTGTACCCCAGGATAAAGAATAATGCCTACATCAGCCTGAAATGCCTGCTAATCATAACCCTGAAATTTTGTGAAACTTGTTTCCAAAAGTATGGACAAAGGACTCACCCCTGAGGCTTACTATCAATCATGCCCCTTGGTAATGGAGCTCTGTAACCCCCACCTACATCAAACAGTACACCTGTCCTGCTTGTAAAGCCAGTTCAAGCTCTCCAAGCTGCCAATGACACTGTGATTGCCCTCCACGTGCACTGCCTCAGTCTTCTGCCACCCACATCCTGTTGGTACACCTGTCTGGATTTAAAATGTGCCTTCTGCCTTCGATTGGCTCCTGTCAGCCAGCCCCTCTTCACAACTGATTTGGACTCAAAATCCCAGAGGTTAAAAACTTGTTCCCTCTTCAAAAAGCACTTCTGATTAATGACACTTCCAAGATGCCTGCTGTAATGACACAAAAGCTCTGTGACAATATCTGGCAGAAACTGGTTACAAGAGAGAAACTGCAAATTTCTTGGAGCTGTTGACTTCAATATGCTTACTCAGACTGCCAGCTCCTGGGAGCATCCAATGACCTCTAAGGTCTGCCTCTTCCCTTTGCTTCTCTGCTCTAATAGCCACTGTCCTTCTGATCAAGAAAGCTGACAAGCTTACCTTAGACCAAGACCTAACTGTCCAGGTGCCACATGCTGTACTAGGATGAACTGAATGAACTAAAAAATGGACCCCCTGACAGATGCTGAGTACACCCTGTTTATGAATGGAAGTAGCTATGTTAGGAATGAAGTTTAACAGGCTAGATATGCTGTAGTCACCTTGGACAAAACTATTTTGGCCAAAGGTCTTCTGCAGGGATAATCTCCATAGCAAATGGCTGTTTGGAAGCCTGCCACAGCAGAACCAGACCTCCCCCTATTATATGTTCTGGAAGCTGAAGCTACTGCACTGGCACCCATTCCCCTGCAACCTGCTCAGGCTTTAGTGTTTGTGTTACCAGCCCTGACATCCTATTCTATATTCATTCTGAAAAGACAGTAAAAGTTTGTAGGGTGCTGCTGTAAAAATCAAACCTACATATGGCCCACTCTTGATCATTGGCAGGGAAAATGAGGCTACATTTGTAGCAGAGGTGACTCACAAACTAGGTTAGATAAAAACTACATACAGTATAAAACTCTAGGACACTCTAGGAATGTTAAAAAGAAAAAACCCAGCAGCTTGTAAGCAGTTAAAAGACCAGATATATCTGGAGACAGTCCTACACATACATCTAACCCAAGTACATATGAACTACTTCTTCTACTTTCAGAAATTCAGCCTTAGATCCACTGAAAAATTTGCCTGAACAGTTCCTCTGAGGCTCATTCTGAAGAGACAATGCACACTGACCAGTCCACACATGACAGAAACCTGAGGACACAGTTCACAAAATTTCTCCACACCTATTCCCCTAGATTTTTGTGTCTTTTCAGGGTGCTGACCCCAGTCCTTGCTTCCCTGACCCCCTGCTGGCTATAGCTTTTTGTTAATTGACCTGGATTCTGCTTACCTCAGTCCTTGCTTCCCCACCCTCTGCTAACTATATCTTTTGCCTTAAATTCTATAGACAGTTGTCCCAAGAGAACAGAACAATCAATCAAACACTTGACCAAGATTTGATGAGCCTTCAAGGCACAATGGACACTCTCCTGGATCAGATTAACTCCCTCACTACCTTGCCAGAGTATTGTTACAGAACAGACAGGTTTAAATTCTAGTTGGGCCTTATCTCAGAAGATCGCGTGTAATATGCCCAGAAAAAATAAAACAGGGGGGAAATGTAGCTGAGAATACCTCCCTCCACCAGCCAGTGTACATGGATCAGTTTCTTAGCTGTCTGTGTGATCATGTTCCTGTGCCAGATCCAGTTGCTTTTGTCTCTTAGAAACAGCTGGTCACCATGATGCACATTGTATAAACCAGTCCCCAACTGATAAGCCATTCTGCCTCCATACTTCCTGCTTGCTTATCTCAGATAAGCCCTAGACCACCAGAGATCAGGGCCTGATATTTTAGAAGTGATCCCAATAAGTACCCATCAATTTAAATAAATCTGTCTCCAAATCCTGAATGTTGTTTCTATATTTCTACTTGCTGCTGCATTGTGATTCCATTTTCCTTCCTCCTTTATCGGTAGGTGCTATGGCTATGTTGTGATTCACAGCATACAAGCCAAAGTGGTATCTGCCATTCACAGAAGTGAACTTAAAGGAAGAAGATGGTAAAGCACTGAAAGTGAGTCATCTGGTATCTGTAGCACTAAGGGACTTATTGTCAGTCTATCTTCACTGTGAATTTATATAAATTAACCTGTTCTAGTTATTATCTTGGATTTCCTTTCAGTCACAACTAAGTCCAATCCTTTTAAATACTGACACTGTCAGTTTCATTCCAACCATATGAACTAACACTGGAGATAAGTGGTACACTGAAAATAAAAGATTAACTGTTGTATATTTACTCTAGAACTCTGAGATATTAGTGCCAGTCAAGCAAGTAGAAAAGCTGAGCACATGGACAGACTCTAGGATCTAAACTGACTATGCCTAAATTAAACTTTGGTGAAGCAGTTGCTTGCAAAAGAAAGTTATGCATACCAGTTGTGTTGTTTACTTTTCTCTCATTGCTCAGCCAAAAGACCCAATGCCAAAAGTCAAGGAAGGAAAGTTATTTAGCTCACAGTTTGTGGAGGTTTCAGTCCATAATTTTCTGGATCCAAGGCAAGGTGGATCATGGTAGTGGGCAACAGTTCATGGTGGTGAAAAACAGCAACAAGAGCAAAAGGGGAGGAGTAAGAGAGCAACACTCTTTCCTTCCCATATATTGTATGCAGGCTACCTGTCCCAGAGCACCCATAATACCAGCATTAGACCATGAATCAGTCACAAACTCTAGAAGCCCACCCCCATGACTGCATGAGGCTTGGGGGAGCAACTAGACACAAACGATAACATCCCATCCCTGTCCCCCCAAGGACTCAGGTACCTCCCTTTATGCAAAAAGCATTTCAGTCTATTCATGAGAGTTGACAAAGTCCTAACAGTTTCAGCATTACTGAAAATTTCAATTCCAATTCTCCTCTGAGATCTGCTCAGTTTTTTTGTTGTTGTTGTTGTTATTGTTGTTGTTTTTTGTTTTTGTGGCACCAGGGGTCAAACACACAACCTTGCACCTTCCAGACAGGTGCTTAAGCCACTGAGCCAAACTCCCAGCCCTTCTCCTCTGAGATCTAAGGCAAACTGTTAGCTGTGAGACCTTGTACAAATAAAAGTTACACACTTCCAACATCGAATGGCACAAGATAAACATTACCATTCCAAAAGGTAAAATAAAATAAAATAAAATAAAATAAAATAAGGGATACATAGGATTGGGACCAAAAGTTCAAAGCCCAGCAGGGCAAATATTAAGTCCTATAGTTTCATGTGCAGCATCTGAAGCAACCTGTGGCAAATTGTGAGCTACAAAGGTCTTGGTTGCCTCTATCTCTAAGGCACTCTTCTGATCGTAGCAGCTCCCATGGCTTCTCTTGTGGACCTGCTTGGCTCCCTCCTTGCACCTTTCCTTAGACAATTCATGTTCCTGGCTTTTTCAAACTTCTGGGTTCCCCACTGTACCTTTGGCTTCACCCACACAGCTTCACATATTGCCCTCTCAGGAGCACACTGCCTGGCATCCCAGGCATTTTTCTGAAATTAGGTGAAAGCCTTCTCAACCTCACAACTCTTGCATTCTGCATGCACCTAAAACCAGCAGCACATGGATGATGCCCAGGTCTGCTGCCAACTGGAGCATTAGCCACACTTCCCTTTCTCTTGGTTGTGAGGTTGAGTGCCTGGATCACTGAGCACTCTGAATCCAATTTGGGAGAGCAAATTCTCTATGCCACTGCCATTCTGGCACATGGTGTGGCTGCTGCCCTTCTAGGACATGGTGCAGCCGCTGCCACTCTAGAATATGGAGCTCTATGGCTTTCTCCTCAGAGCAAAGTCTTTCACTTTTGCAGTTTTGAGGCTGCAAAGGGTGGAGATTTGCTGCTTCTTGTGATGCCCTCAGGCAATGTTTTGTATTCTCTTATTCCTTCTCAGCAATCCAGATTTCCTCTGCTCTACCAAGCTTCACTAGAGCTTCCTTTCTGGTCAAACTCACAACATTTTAAATCATTCTGCTGGATTTTTGCTCTTGAGTCTCAACATAAATCTGGTTAAAAGCCACCAACCATAAGTGATATCACTCCCTCAACATTTGACTGCCTTGAAATTTTTTCTGCCAGTTTAATCTGCCACTGCCCTTAATCTCAGTCTCAGGCAAAATCTCTGGACATGAGAAAAATGCAGACAAACTTTTTGCCAAGCCATGACATACATCACCTGGAGCCAATAACCAATGCAGTCCTTCCCAGAATAAACCTCCTGAGGTTAGACTTCATGAGCAGAATTTCACTCAGTCCTCTGGTCTTCTGAGGTCTGACCAGAATCTCACATACAGAACAGCTTAAGGTGTTTCCATGCTACTCTTTTAGACACATCTCTGAACCTTTCCAAACTCTTCCCACAAGCTATTTCCAAAGGCTTTTGAGTCACATGGTCAAGTATGGTCACAGCAAAGATTCCACTTCTCTGGTACCAAATTCTGTCTTGGTTATTTTTCTCTTGCTGCTGAGACAAAATACCTGACACCCAACATCAAGGAAGGAAAATTTTATTTTGCTCAAAGTTTGTGGTGGCTTCAGTCCATAATCTGCTGGATTCAAGGCAAAGTGGCTCATGGCAGAAGGCAATAGTTCATGGTTGTGGAAAACAGCAAAAGCAACAAGATCAAAAAGTGAGGAGTGAGACAGCAAGGCTCTTTTCCTCCCTTTCATTGTATATGACTTACCTGCACCAAGGTGGTGTAGCACTCACACCCATAATCCCAGCATTGGACCATGAATCAATCACAAACTCTAGAAGCACCCCCTCCATGACTTTTGGGGGACATCTAGACAAACCATAACACCAAGTCAAGCTCCAGCTTTCAAATGACCACTTCTGCATGCGTTTGTTAGATCTTTCTTAAAGTGTTTAACTTAGAGAAGGCAGTCTTTTCTAGTTTCTAGTACTGATGCCTGGTTTTCCCTATTTCAATATTGCTTATCATTATAAATTGTATTTTAGTGTCAAATGCTCACCCTTACCCAGAAGTCTATAAAACATTTTTCCATAAGCTTTTTTAAGCAATTCAATTATTAAAATCAATTATACTATTTAAAATAAAAGCCTTTAGAAGCCTGTCAGCGACTTTGATATACATAATATTTGAAGGAACTTCTTTCTTTTTTAATTTCTTTAGAATATAATTAGTTCTCTAGGAAGTATTTGTATTTTGGGAAAAGAAAGCTATATTCAATTAAAAAAAGAACTCCTTCATCAGAAAATTACAGCCAAAAGTTTTTTTCAACTTTAAGAATATTTTAAGGAGACGTGTTTTGCTTGTTAAAATAAATTTTAAAATTAATATATATTTTTTGAAACTTCATAAAACAAAGCCTCTAGACCAAGGTACAAATTAAGCAGAGATTTACACCCAGCTGTCTTACTACCTATGTGACCACTGATGACACATTAGAGAACTTGAGATGTTTCATATCTCTCTCTGTCCCTTTGTGTCACAGCCAGAATCAAACTCTTTCAGCCAACTATCTTTATCTATGATTGTAAACTTCATAATATTCTGGGTTTTTCTTCTTCAAATCTCCAATATTTGCTGTAACATTTTCCTTTGAGATCACTTATTCTAAACCAAATAAATTTTCTCATCTGTCATTTTCACAGATCTCTCCCTACAACTTCTTACCTTCTCCACACCTCCCCAAGTAACGGCACCTTTCCCACCAGGCTTACATTCTTCTCCAAGAATCGGCAGCATTTGTTCTTTGTAGCCATAGATACATAATCGACTCCTTGGTTCTGTCCTACTCAAACTCTGCTCACTTCTCGGTCTTCTAGGCTTACACTTAAATTCATCATTCCAAACAATATGCTACTAAGAAATATTTTCAATGCAGGCACTTTGTTTCACTGGACAAACCTGGAACACCAATCTACTGCTTTCTTTCTGGTGCTAATAACTAAAGAAAGAAATCAGACTTGCACAGACTGATGTCACCAAAGCTTCAAGACTTCCACAAATAAATGAACTTTAGTATTTTACTGAATATATCCTCTTCCTCTCAATGAGTCTATCACATAATCATGGCCCAAATCCTGAATCCCATCATCTTCTATCTGCTCAAGAATAAAGTAGAGGCCACAATAAAGAAACAAGATCCATGGTCTGACCTTGATGCCAGTTATCCACACCTGCAAATATCTCTTCGTCTTCTTCCACCACAGAATTGCTGCCCACATTCTTCCCTGATGTGGTGTTATGAGTCCTGTTCCCTCCTGTATCCTCAAGGACTTGGATCTATCAGTTATGACCTCCTTTCAGATTTACTATACTGCCTTGAATCCTGGCCTTTCGTGTTACTATTTAAAAACAACTAAGTTTTCATGTTATTATTTAAAAACAACCAAGTTTCCTCTACAATAGAACAAATCAACAAGCATCTTCTGACCCTGTGAGTTTATCTATCTGCTACCTTTACCTCTTGATTTCTTTGAAATGTTGATTGTACACACCACTTCATGTTATTTTCTCCTGTCTTTCAGATGACCGCTATAGCTTCCGTTAACCTTTGAAAACTGCAGCGCTACCAAGGACATTAGTAGTTGCTATTGTTAAAAACCATTGTTTAATTTCTTTTTTTTCTTGACTTCTGCAGCATTTGAAACTATCAATTGTTTCTTCCTTCTTGAAACTGTTCATTGGTCACTAGATGCAATATTTTTTTTCTAATAGTGTTTCATGGCTGTCACTGAGTTTTCTGTGGAGGTCCTCCTCCTATTACATTTACACCCCTCATTTTACAGGCCAAGGTTCTTTACAGTTTTCTAATATCCATCCATGACTCCTGCCCCTCACTCTCTCCCAAGTATTTTCATTTATTTTCTTGGTTTCAAGGACCCATATGAGCTGATTACTCTATGTCATTATCTCCAACTAGAATTGTCACATTCTCTGTCTAGACATTCTTCCATACACATCGAACTGCTTGTGTTCCAAATGAAACCTATCGCCTTCACCATGGCACCACACTTTTTGTTAGATATAAAGTTCTGTAAATAAAAAGGAGCTCATCCATATTTTTACTTCTGCATTCCTAGCACCCAGAACATTGTAGGACCCAATAAAATTCAGATTAATGAAGGAATCCAGTGCATTTTAACTCCAGAATTAACTGTACCATTCAAGCACGTGTACCATTACAAATCATGAATGTGGTTTGACTTCCTTCCCCAAAATATGGAATCATTTGACTCTAACTCATTAATTATTTTGTTGTTGTTGTTGTTGTAAAATTCTAAGTACTCCAAACTCTTAACTAAGTTCTATTCTTCTTCAGATTGCTAGCATCATCTTGCTAGAATGCAAGTACATTTATATCTCTCCTTAATTTTTTTCCAGTGATTCTGTATGACTTCAGTTAAAGTTCAAACAGCATAAACAGAGAGGGCTTTAATGGTCTTGCTTATGCTTTATTTCCTGCTCTCTCCTGGCACAGATTCTGGGCCTGACCTTGCCACGCAAGCAACTAATTTTCCTTCCCTCAACCTTTCAACTTCAGGGCATTGCTCATGGCTCTCTGCCTGGAATATCAATGCACTTTTTCTCTCTTGCTCCAAGCCACAACTCAGGGCTCATTTCTCGTTCTCTGTGGTTGCTCGCTTCTTTTCACCCTCTAGTCTGGAATGAGGCCATTTCTTCAATGCACCACCTCAACACCATGTTCTTGCCACCCTTCACACCAGTCACACTGTGATTTAAGTGTTTATGGCAGTCACTCCTCCCCACCCCCTACTGAAGGATAAATTCATTGCAACAACTGCATCTTATTTACATTTGTTTTCCTCAGATGGAGTACAGTTCTCAATAAATATACATAAAGTGAATTAATCCCATCTCTCTCAGCTTTTGTTCTTTGTATGGTTCGATTCATCCAGATGAAACAGTCCATGTTCTGGATTAGGTATTTGCATTTCACTGTCACTTTCCAAATAAGCCTGGGTCATGGAAGATTTACTTATGGAAGGAAATGAGTAGAATAAATGTATACATAGATTGCATGCCATGGTAATTAAATCATTAGTGCTGAACACCAGTACTGAGACCAGAGCACGTTAACATATGTTTTTGTTTGTCAGAAGCAATAAGTAAAGATGAAAACTAGTAATTATACTCTGAATAAAAACTAGTTTTCCGGGTGGTCTTTCAAGTGTTGAAGAAAGGGAAACAAAATGCAAATGTTTGCCACTATTTCTTTAGATTTCTTTAGTAAATATAATACTGGTATTCTGATACTTTGTGCTATTTTTGAGAATCAAGATCATAACATGTTTGTATGTGTAACACTATTGCTTTATTCTCCTGAGTTCAAGTCAGTTTTTTTTTTTTTTTTTTTTTTTTTTTTTTTTTTTTTTTTTTTTTTTTTTTTTTTTTTTTTTTTTTTTTTACTCTTTCTTCTATTTTCCCATCCTTGACCTTCTCTGGTTCCCAATAATCCCCCTCGCAACTTTAATATCCTCACACACGCACTCCCAGCCTCGTCCTCCACATCAGTACCTCCTCCTCATCTCTCTTTGCCAAACTCTCCCAAGTAAGTGGTGGAAATGTTCCTGTTGAAATATATTATATATTTCCACTGATTGTCTTTAGAACTTTAGAAATTGAACATCCATTTACTATGAAATACCAACATTGCTAGTGGTATTTAAGTACCACATGAAAAAATGATGAAATGCTCAGTGTTGTCATTCTTCTCTGATAAGGAAATTAACAACCCAGCGTGAAGGGCAGAGATTGTTTATTTGTTGAGTTAAACTGTGTTATAAGGGTTAGAGAGCTGTTTATTCTTTCCCACTGCCAGATGGAAGGAGCCCACCACTTTCATATCACAAATGCAATTGACTGGGTACCTTATTTGGGATATATGCTTTTATAGTGATGAACATAACCTAGTCCCTATTCAGGATATACCCTTAAATAATGAATGAATTGATGTTATTTTAAAATAAAAGAATTTGCTTATTATATTCACTCCTCATGGGTGAGAGTAAAGATCGTTATCACATGAATGGGCAATTAGGAGCTTCACATGAGGCATGGAAATCTAGTAGTAAGATACTCACAGACTCTCCATACACAAGGAAGCCAAGAACAAAAGTTTATTAGACATGAATGGGCAATTCTAGGGTACAATAACCTAGACCTAATCCAGTATTCACCATCCTAACCTCGATCTCACTGAAGAGATTAGAGCGTGTTTCCTTTTAAAATCTCTAAAGTAATGCTTTCTTTTTCTAACCTGGAAAGACTAATCCTTGGAGGACTGCATATCATTGCGGCTTTGAGGATCAGCTAAACTCAAGGTGTGGAGAGAGTAGAAAGTAAGCTTCATTTGTTCATTGCAAAGACCAAGTTTTCTCCTGGTCTATTCAGTGATTTAACAAGTTCCAGCATGATACAATATAAATCACACATGACATCTCTTCTACGACAGCAGGATTGGGTGTGAGTTGGGGTCCCTAAGAGGGTTGTAAGGGGATTGGAAAGCTTTGCGCTATGGACCCGAGCAGCTGTTTGGTGGTGGCAACAGCAGCTGTTAGGAAGAAAAGTCTTTCCCTCCACTGTGTTTCTTTTGCTCTCCTGTCCCCTTCCTTGTCAATAGCCAGTCAACATTTATTGATTGTGCAGAGGCTAAGAGCTCATTCTTCTGCATAGGCTTATCCATCTGCCCCACTTCTTTTGGCTTACATTGTCTCTCCAGGGTTTTATTTTGTTTTTATAAACATCTTTCTATCTGCCGGCTTCTTCTCACCATATGGCAATTCTGATATGTATCTTTTTGTTGGGGGGATTGTGAGACAGAAGGAGAGGGGAAAAGGTCCCTAATGAAACAAAAAATTTAGAATACTTACTAATGGAGTGGATGGTTCAATAAATATTGCTATCTTCAGCAGGGTTTCCATCACAGACTATTAAAACTTCTTTCAAAAACAAAGAAGAATAGTATTTATACATATAAATGCTATCTCCCATCAGCCTTGAAGTCTGTCTTACCTGTCAACATTAAACAATTCAATCTGGCTGCTTCTTTTACTACTTTAATAAAACCATTTTTCCAAGTTACAAATGACTTTGGCCTAACAAATCTATAGAGCATCGCTCAATTCTGATCTTAATAGACTTCTCTGAAATATTCCAGACTTCTAATCACACCTTTTCATGAAATGTCACACACCTCCTCTGATTTCATACTTTCCTAGATTTTCACCCTCTCTATAATCACATCTATCAGTACTTACGTTGTCTCCACTTGATGGCTGAAAATGTAGGGATTTTACAGAGCTTTGTTCTCACCTTCTTATCTCTTCTCTAATATCTCTATTTGATATTGTTTCATGACTTTAAATGTGATCTATTTGCTTAGGACTCCCAGAGTTCTCTGTCTAGATTTCTCCTTTAGAGCATCTGTTTTTATATCTGGCTACTTTCTTGATAACTCTACTTGAGTTTATTGTGAATAAAACCAAACTCTTAAAGAATGTCCAACAACCTTTTTCCTCACTCTTATTTGAGAAATCATCTCCTCAGACACATGAGTAATTGTTGACTTATTTTCCTTCAATCTCTCTATGAAAAGCTTCAATAATAAGTTGTTTTGCCTTCCAATTTGTCTCACTAATTAACTCTTGCCACCCCCACACATCACTGTACCTTGTCCAGCATAACACCCTCTCCTTGGCTCCATGGTCCTCAATGACCCAGTCCTGCCTACCTCTTGCTTCTTATTACCCACAAAAGTCTTTCCTCAGGTCTATACACCTGACCTCCTTCTCATCCTTCAAGTAGCACCTTAATGTTACTGTCCCAAAAAGCCTTTCCTGACAATCCAATCTAGTTTCTCAGCCACTTCTTTCTTGTTTCTGTCGTATTATTTTCCTTCATAAAACCTCCCACACTCACACATATGTGTTTTAACAATGACTTTTTTAGTGGATGAATACTTATACAGTTAGTATTTAACAATTTATTGGCCAACAAAACTTCCTGCAGTTCTTACTTTCCTAATCTTTAAAGATGGATAAGCCAAATGTATTAAAACTGATATTCTAGACAAAGTATGAATGTTAAACTAATTTAGGTCCCTGGAGAAGTTTGAATATCTGGTATCAATTACCGGGTACTTTGAAAGTAAAGGGAAGGCAAAAGGGGGATAAAAAGAAGAAAAGAAAGAGGAGAATTATGGAATATCAGCAACTCTGGGGACTGAAATTAAAATAAAATAAAGGAGATACAGAAATCTACAGAAAGTTAAGTACAATGAATCAGCAAATAGAGGGGCAGGCATATTTTAATATAGTAGAATATCTAACCAAGTGTTTCAAGGTAGATATAAAACATGACTCTGAAATAATATGAGCAATACTGCTCAAAATCAGTTTAAAAATAGGTTGTTAAATCCAAGATGCATATTCAATCTAAATCAAGGTAGATCAGAATGAGGAAATTTCCCTGGAACTTCTTTCGAGGAAATACCACATGTTGAAAAAGTTCCCTCTCTCCAGATAAAGATCTGCTTTCAGTTAGTAAAGGTGCCAGAGCAGTGGAGGAATTCTAGGTATTTGTAGTTGATGTTGTGGAAGACTTGCCAATATCCAATCCACAAACCAAACAATGTGGGAACTGAGTCCAGCTCCCACGGTGGTCCCTCATTATTACAGTAATGATCATTCCTCAAGATTTCATTCCTAAGCAAAGTAATTGGCCAAAGGAATAAACATGTGACTTTGTTCAGATCAATCAAATGCAAGTAGAAATTTGAGGGCAGTCTGATTCTAGGCAACATTTCCTAAATACTAAATCAGGAACACAAGAAGAGATAATACCTTCCAGATTCTGTTATATGTGATTGTGCGGTTAGAAACTGACCATCACCTTAGGATAAATCCAGATTTCAGAGGGTAGCAGAGCCAAGGCAATTTCAGAGGCAAGAAGATAAGAAGCCAGCCCTTGAATCACGCCCTTTTTAGACTTTCAGGTAGAAGAACACTGTTTTTGTAGATTGAGCCAATTCGTTTGACTTTCTTTTATTTGTTATAGAATCATGATAACTGTCATAGTGTCCAAGAAATGCAGTTTTCAGGAGAGAAAAAAAACACCAGGCTGATTTTTTTCTAAAGGCATTGTGGCAGGATGTTTTGTTACACTCTACACACTTTTGCTTTTGTGTCACTATGGGGAGAAACCAGCTTCCAGCCTCCTACCTCCTCTCTCACTAGCTCAAGTTAGAGTAGAAGTGGGATGAGACAAACAGTGAAAGTACTTCTCTCATACTTGCTGAACAAGAATGCTTTATTATCCAACCTTGCAGAAAGAGGTTTTTTTTTCTTTAATGAAGAGGAAAATATGTCCAAGAATTGTAAGTTGGATATACTTGTTAATTTATCCCATGTTCAATAAACTTATAATATTTGCCACCATTCAATTAAAAAACCATGTGTCATTACTATTAACAATGATTGCAGTAACAACACTAGAAACACCAATAATCATAAGGAACATTTATATAAATCTCACTACATAGTGGACATTATTCTAAGCAATCTCAATTTATTATCTTCTCTAATCTGCATATGAAAATAGGTAATATTAGTTTCTTAATAGTACTGATCAGCAAATCAAGGCACAAGAAATTTAAGTGACTTGTCCATGGTCATGTTACTATTAAATGGCTTTCATTAAAAGCCTGTTTGAACAATGGCAGAAACGCTACAAAAGCTAGGGCTCTTGAGCACTAAGCTAAATTGCCAGGTATTGTGGGATTATAGATGGAAGGAGATGATGAAAAATTGATTTTGCATTCAAGGAACTTACAGGTTGTTTTGCTTTTTTCAAATCACAGACAGCAATAAGAATACTTGCTTTCATTCTTAAATATAATAGAGACCATGTCTATACCATGTCATGCATTCCACATGATTTTTGTGACTGCTGGTGATTTCTTATTGATTGCACAGTCAATATCAGTTTGCATTTATGCTACCCAAAACCACTTCTTATTTTCAAACTACATTAAAATGATAAAGTGCATACACAAGTATTTCTGAAAATTAAGTGCTTTAGTAACTAACTTTATCCCATAGGAGAATGATGTATGTTTTGTTTAAAGTTTTAATTACCAAAGAAGTTCTTCATTTATCATTATTTCATAGACATATGAAGCAATTTTTACTGCATGAACCTAAGACTCTTCTAAGAATCAGTAAAGAAGATATTGTTTCTGGGTTCAACCTAGCGGGTGGCTAAATCATTATCCACAAAATCATTGAAGACTATCTCCTGTGTGATATGGCCACACAGACTGCAAAATATCAAAAATGACTCTATGCGACATGCCAACAGGACCAGTCCATCACACAATTTAACCTGGGTTTAAGAATTTTGGACATACGTGAAGAAAGGTGATGCACGCTAACTTCCCTAAAGCTTCCCTTCAGACACTTTGAATATGGCATTGCTGTCATCTTCGAGAGTGAATCTAACTGTATCATTTCCCCAGCGGTATTAAATATTTAAATATGTTGGACTTCTGCTCCCGAAGGCTTTCCAAGCTGCTCTGCCAAATTTGTTAATGTGGAAGAGTGATATCAAGAACAATAACTCAAAAGACCGCAGAGCAAGTTTGAGATGGCAAAGAAAAGACAGAGATAAAAACGGGAGCTCTGATACATCGATTTCTCATTATTCAAAAAAATGGAGTCTTTCATATATGAGGAAATAGAAACAAAATGCCCCTAAAGTGGGAAAAAACATGCTAACCCTTTTGCATAGATTTTGCAAAAGAAGGGAATTTACCTATTGAAGTTACTTCTTAACAACACCATCTCTTCATTCCATATATATATATATATATATATATATATATATATATATATATGACCAGGGATTTAGCTCAGTGGCTAGAGCACCTGCCTGGCAAGCGCAAGGTCACAAGTTTGATCCCTGGTACCAAAAAAATTTTAAAAGACTATATATATATATATATATATATATATATATATACTCACAGATATTCCTTCAAGTATAGCTGTATTGAATAGTAAGTTATGGTTTGTGTAAAAGAGATTTGTGAAGTATGAATTGACATTAGTTTTTTTTTTTCTTGTCTTTTTGAGACAGGGTCTTGCTATGTGATTCACTTTGTAGTACAGGCTGGTCTCGAACTTGCAATGATCCTCCTGCTTCAACCTCTCAAGTGCTGGGATTACAGGAGTGCACCACCATGCCCGACTGACACTAGTTCTTGTAAAAAGTCTTGGTTGAGGCTGTAAGCACCTCTCAGACTGATTAACATAACCTGTTTGCTTTACTGTGAAGCCACACCCTGCCCTCCTATCTGACTCCTTGGTGTCCGAATCACCCAGAACTTTTCATTTCTACTCCATGCAGTGAAAAACACTCACACATCAACTCACACTACAGTGTTCAATCCAACGCTACTTTAATCCATTTGAGAAATTTTGATTCATAAGGCATCTTCTTCCTTCTTACAAAAATGTCCACCTCCTTCACAGCACTGAGAAGGGCTCCTGAAATGAACACGAGAAAGCATAGGGATAGTTGGTGGGCTCTCAAATCACGCTATCATTTCTTCCTTCCTTTCCTTTTTTCCTCTTCCAAACTCTAAAAACAGCCCTGGTTTTAAAGTGGCAAATCTTTGTAGCACTGTCTATACAAACTTTGTGATTACTGCTTTACATATATTCACTCACTTAATTACAATAACCACAAAGGTAATTACTAGTATCTCTATGCTATATATCAGAAAAGGAAAGTCCAAATAGTTTGGCTAACTTAATCTTAGACTAATTATTTATCTAACAGTATTTGCTGAGAGTTTACTACGTTATTGTTGTGTAGCCAGGGAGCATAGATAGAGAGATAAATGTGGTAGGACTTTTGCCCTCCATAAGAATCAGGTCTGATAAAGAAGAGAGACAAAAATTGCACTCTATTAGGGGCAAAGGCCAGAACAGGCAAAATATGTTTGGTTCATTTTGCTTTAACTCAGGTTCTGTAAAGGATAATCGCCCTCACTCCCGTGCACTCTTATACCATAACTGGGATGTGGTTTTTTCCCCTCCCTCCTGGAAGGTTTGTATCCTCAAGTTTGTGAACCTCACCAGTGCATATCTTCCCAAGGATACTTCATGTGTTTTTCATTTTTTTCCCCCTGGAATTCACCCAATCAGTGTAAATGTGCTTCAGGAACCTTCTACATGCCAAGCTATATCCTGTTCTCTAAGGATAAAATATATAGGCAAGGATAAAAAGACTTAAAAAAAATTTTTGCTCTTGGAAATGTCAGATTATAACAGAAATCATCACTGAACAGATAAGAAGAGTAAAATATCCTCAATGCTGAGAGAGAGGTCTGTAAAAAAATAAAATGAAACACACCAAAAGCTCGGTCTGTGTTATTTACTCAGTGTCAGGAGGGTTATATTAAAAGGTGCAGGGTTCGGTTGCAATATGTTGTGATTTAGTTGATTGTGGCACAGGGAAGGGCCATGTCCAGTTGGATATTTGGATCTCAAACTCCAGGGAAATGTTTTGCTTAGAGGTATACTTTTTGGAGTCAAGTTATATAGAAATTATTTGAAGTTGTGAAAAGATGTATTGCCGAGAGAATGATACAGTGCAAAGAGAAAAAGGGGCCCAAAAAGGCAGAATCTGGCAGAATCTGAAGGAAAGTAGAGATAAAGGGCAAGAAAAAGATGGACAAAGATTATAGGTCCAACCCTCGTGGGACATGTCCTCATCCACCATGAAAAGCGGGTCCACGTCCCTGCAGCAGCTTTCTAACAAAACCGCATATCAGGAAAGAATTGCACAAAACTTATTCACAGTATTAAAAGCCACTGACCTGGAAGTTCTGTTCAGAAAAAAAAAAAAAAGTATAGCGTTTTCATCAAATAAGGAAAAAAAAATGGATGACTGGAAAAGAAAATGGGATAAACCCACACATTCAAAGCTCCAACTCATTTCTTAATATTGCGTGAGAGTTTTAGTTTATGCATCAAATAGACACATTTTAGCTCAAAGTTGGACCTTCAGAAACTTTAGGAAAAAAACAGTTAGATTCACCTATGTAGCTATAGTTGTTACCATTTTAGCACCTTGCTCATACAATTAACCTTTTTTTCTTTCAAACCATCAGAATATTGTCATACTATAATGACTGCTGATTTATTTGATTCTATTCTCAACTTATTTTAAATAAATGTGTTAATCTTAAAGGGGAAAAAATGGTGCTTTGTATGGGCTATCTTTCAGAAATGAAAATAATCTACTAGTTACATTTTAGCCATATGATTTTTAAAAATCTGATAACATTCTTAAGGGGAAAAATGTTCTTATTGCAACCTTTTTACCAAGGCCTAGCCTTTGAACGAGAAGGATAAGAAATAAGCTAATGGGTGTTTTGAATATTGCTTAATACATCAGTTCCCAGCCTCTGATACTGAGGTAACAAAAACCAAGGGGTGGTATTGGGGTTTAGGTGGCCAGTTTATGGTTAAATAAGTTTGGAAAGGGTTTGTTCAGTTAAAGAAAGTTGTTTCCTGTAGGATTTTTCAGAGCCTTTATTGGATTTGCTATCACAGCAAATACTTTAGGAGAAATAGGCTCAAATGTAATGATTAAAGGACCAGAAAAGACATGCAACAAATGGTACAGAAACCATTACAGATGTGACTACATGTGGTGTGGCTGGAGACTGCATCACTGAGTACAGAAAATGAAGAGCATGAATGGAGTGAAGGCCCCAGATTGGGCTTGCAGCTACAAGGCAAACAGAAGGAAGGTGAAGGTCAATGTCAATCTCACTGCATTACAAATAGAGCTTATTCCTGACTTTCTGGCAAATTGTTACTTCACTGCAATGTCATTGGCACCTCTTTCTCCCTTAATAAAGAAAGATCTGGGCTCTTGTTTCACGTGGTATCTCCATTATCTAAAACAATGTCTGTTTTAAAGAAAGTGCTCAACAATTATTTAACAAATAAGACAAGTAGTGAGTGTTAGTAAAATCATAACAAAAATTCTATCATTTGAAGACTTCAGGAGATGGTCCATTTTAGAAATGAAGACTTTGAAGTGTATCCGAATCCTGACTCCATCCTGAGAGATTATGTGGAAGGAGTTTTCCACAGGAAAGCTTAGCATGGCCTTGGCAAACTGCCTGCTGTGCATGCAAGCACACTGGCAAGGGTGGGAACTAACAGGAAAACAGGAGACCTGAAGGGAAGTTGGTCTTCCTTTGCACGGTATCTTCTTGCTTATTAAAGTACACTTATTACAAGTTTAACCCTAAAACTGGGATTTTATATTAATGACGCCTCTCACTGGTGAAATAGTTTCAAGCCACTTCTAAGTTAACTCACTCTATTAATCCTAAAGAGATGCCAGAGTGGCTTATTGTAGAAAGAGGAAAAAATAAAGCACATCACATAAATGGATTTGCCCAAATTCATATAATTATTTTGTAGAATACTGAGGACTAGAGCCTAGTTCTTCCAACCTTTTTTAGTTTGTTTTGTTTTTTGAGATAAGAGCTCTAAATTGCCCAGACTGGCCTCAAACTCAAAAACTTTCTGCCTCAGCCTCCTGAGTAGCTAGGATTATAGGTGTCTGCCTGCTCCTGGCTAAACTCTCTCAGTGTCTATGAGCTATAACACATGGAAAAGTAAACACTAATTCCAGCTATTTTGAGAAGCCCCTTGACCTGTAATGGAATGGAAACTTTCTTTTAAAAATAACCTCTATTTTTAAAAAAACCTGACTAATTCTCCTAAAATAATAAAACAATCATAAGACCACATTAAAGTCATCTAAAAAGCTGGGTGAAGGGAAGATCAAAGATGCTTATGTAAGAACAAGATAGAAGCCAAGCTTCAGAATTCAAAGCTTTTGTGAGCTCTAATCATTTCCTGGGATTCATAAAATCTTAAACATTTTCTTTCTACTTTTTGATGTATAATATTCAGTCAATTGTAATGGAATGTAAGTGGATAGTGCTTATAATGGCCCCCAGGCAGGAATGTAGACACTGTGGCAAACGTGTAGCACTGCCCCCTGGAGGAGAAAGTAGACTTTTCCTTATAGGTTGAGACATTTAGAAAAGAAATCCAGAGATGGTCCTGTGACTGGTGCCAGTAATTTCTTTCCTAACAAGCTCATTGAAATTAAAGGATTTTGTTTCTTTTGCTCATTTTAAAGTCAAAGGCAGAAGCTAATTTCACAGGTAGGATACATACTTTTCCAATGAAATTATAAATTCCATTATAAATATATCAAATATATAAATGTACATGTAATAGATGTAAAAGGGACAAGGAACTCTGCTGTGACTTTCTGGAGAGGAATATTTTCCCAGTGTATGGGGAAGTTGAATCACAGGTGGAGTTAAAGCTTCATTACTGACCTACTTCTTATGCTACTGCACGCCAGCCAAGAGAGTTGGCATTAAAACTCCATGTGATTAAAAAATTCATAAGTGCCTTAAAATTATACATTTTGACAGATAAAAAGAATACAAAAATGTTCACAGGCTACTTAGCTGGTGAGTGGTGAGCTTTTATAAAAGAAAATCAAAGAAGGGATTTTTTTCCAAGGGTTGGTTGTATACAAGCAATTTCTCAATTTTCCTGGTGCATATTTATAAGATTAAATCCATAAAAGCATAACCCATGTGTGGTGGTCTTCAAACAGTTAAATAACAAGCGCCTGTTGAAAAAACATTTTGTTGCAGCAAAAGAGCTTTTAATTCCAAATTCCATAAATGAGTGGAGGAGAGCTTTTGATAGTAAGAAATGGGAAAAGACAGAAGAAAGAACATTTGAGTGATAGCAGAGGGTACGCAAAGTAGCATTCAACCTAGAAGGTATTCATTTTATGCCCTTAAATGCAAGGAAAACTGTAAAAACACCTGCTATTGCAGTCCCAGAAATTTTTCACAAGGAACATTAGGTTTTTATGGAAAAAGAAAAAAAGTGAATCACATCTCCTAAATTTCCTTCTTAGAAACATTTATGGAACGGCAATCGGGACTAGGCATCAAAATAGTTTCTAAGTTGTTAATAGTGTAGGCAGAAAGCACGTGCATTCCTATTACTGAACACTGAGTCATCTCTGAGAATATCTTGCAGATAGCATATCCCCTTTCACAAAGCAACGGTGGGCCCAAAATGTGTCACTGTGGGGTTAAGAATGAAAACATTTAAATAAGGGAACATGCTCTAAAGGGGTACTGAGTGACAAGAAAGAGAGTGCAATAGTGATGAGAAAGGTAATTTCTACAGTTTGGAGCTGGAGTGTCCCTCAAACACCAGTAATGAAGGCGTCATCTCTAGTCTATGGCACTGGGAGGTGCTAACCTTGGGGGGTGGGGGTGGGTAATGGAAAGAGAAAGGTCATTGAGCTGTGGCGTTTGATGGGGATTTGGGGGCTTGGCCTCTTCCTGTCTTACTCCTTCTCTGCTACTAGGTGAGCAGCCTTCTGGGCCTCGGTGTCAGGCTTAGTGACTATGTGCAAAATCTCTGCAACTCTGAGCCAAAATAAGTCTTTCCTCCTTATAAGTTAAATTATCTCAGGTGTTTTTTACAGCAACAAAAGCTGATGATCAGAAGTAATAGTAATTGTTCTGCATATCATGTATAATTTCATTTATATGTGTGATATTTTATAGTAGATAGTGAGTTCACGTTGATTAACCCTTTTTCTGAAAAAAAAAAGTCCTTGTCAAGATGCATTAAAGGAGGATATTATGTATTTAAAAAAAAAAAGGATAGATCTAGCCCACATGGTTATTTTCATTCTAGGATCCTGAGTGCAAAAACAGGTAAGAATTGCACTTGGAGGAGGATGGTTCAACAGTCTCCTGCACCTTGAGTGACTTTACCCTTGTCTAAGGCCCTCTGGAGATGTAAATGGTCACAGACTCCACTACATCATAAAGACAGTGTGCTACAGGGGAAATCATTCTCAGCTTGTGAGTAAAATTGTGACTCTCAAGTCCAGCTAAGCATTGACTAACCGCATCACTGTAGGGATGTCACTTGTGTCGGGTATTTTTCTTCTAAGAAGAGAAAATAAGGATCCTGTTTTTGTTGTAATTAATATACACAATAATGATACATGCCAAGGCTTGATAGTTGAGATAGTACTTTCATAGTTCACAAAGTACCTTCAAATACTTGATCCTATTTAACTTCCACAGAAACTCTCTGAGGCAGATTTTATTATGCCCATTTTTCAGGTGAAAAGTAGAATCAGTGCCTGTGTCATAGGATCAAGAAACCAAGACACCACACCCAGCATAAAATTCTGATTTTTTTTTTTGTCTCCATTCACTATCCATTACACTAAACCTTTTCAACATAAATATTCCATTTTCTCTCCATAGTCAAAATCAGATGCTAGTCATCTGACACGTAGTTGAATAACTCCAGCCAGGTGAGCCTCCTTTTTTACCTGGGGAAGTTCATGCTACATTTCATATTTTTATATGTCTTATTTTTAGAAAGATTCTTTCCGTTTGTTTACCAACTCTGCTTCACAATATCTACTTACTTTTTCCTTATTTCTGCCTTTCAGAATGTGACAAATCAATGAAAATTTGGTTCAACTGGATGACTTCTAAGTTACTTGGTATTTGTGTCTGTTTTCTCAAGTTCTCAGAGAATATGATTTCTAGTTATCTCATTTTCATGATTGTCATAACTCTAGAAATGTCTTTGCTGTCAAAGACATCTTTTTGCTTGCATCTGGTAGAGTGCCTATAATACCGCAATTGATTTTATGTTTATTTTTTCTATGTCTCCCGAGATGATGGGGGAGTAAAGAGGTAAGGAAGGTGTCATGGTTTTGTTTCTTGCTTGGTTTTCTGATACCTAACATGGATCTAACAAAAACCTAAATACAACTAGGTAACTAAAATATTAACTGAATTTAACACAGAGCAGCATTTAAAAAGTTGATACTAATAACAGGAATTCAATTTCTAAGATGAAATATAATTCAACTTGATCATGTATTCAATCAATGCTATAGCATAACAAAGGGCTCTTGATACGCAAAGGAGTGGGGTCACTATCTTCCAAAGCAATGGGCGACTCTAAGGAGACTTCACTTGAGAAGAGACAGGCAACGGGTTTTTTAATCTGGGTTGGGAAGGATGACTGTGCTTCCATCTAAAGCAGAAGTAGTAAGAGATTCATTCTACAACAGACATTAGGATCCTATTAAGGAAAGGTTAGGCCATGAGAAGAAGTCAGGATTTTAATGTGTACACAACAATAGCCAACAAAAAGGTTTATAAAAAGAAAAGTGGCATGACATGATAGTGCCTGCAGTTTAGAATGTGAACCTGGAAGCTAAGAAACCCATATAAAGGTTTGCAGGTGGAGCTGAAGAGAGATGATGAGTTCCTGGGCAAGGCCATAAAGAGGGAGCAGGGGTAAACACCACTGACATAACACAGAACAGCAGCAGCCCCGCACATGGGGTGCTGCCTGTGCCTTCCAGGAAGATTAACAGCATGCACCAAATACTGAAAGTGTTTTGTGGGTCTGTTCATTTGGGCACTTGACAGATATTTCTAAACGTATACCACAGAAAGATCTCGATCCTTATGCGGCTATAGTGGGGGAAGCAATATAATTTAAACAGAATATAACAAAGTGGGATCAGTTATAAACAAGGCCATCTTCACAGACACTTGGCCAGTGAAGTCACATAGGGCCATACTGTCAGCTTTTGGAGTCCTGGGCTTCTTGTTTTAAAATTTTTTTTTCCTTTAAATTTATGGGGGGTTTTTTGTTTTTTGTTTGTTTGTTTGTTTGTTTCAAGTGAAATCAAATGGGACACTAGAGCATGTGTCCACGGCCTCTCCCACCTCTGCTCTCAGCTGCTGGCTTTCAGCAACCTGGGGCTGCTGTCCCAGGGACTGTCCTCCTCCAGAGACCTGCATCCAGGTCTCGGAGGACAGAAACCTGGGAGAGTGCCTCACATTTCCCCAAGGGCAGAGGAGATTGGTCTCCCTTACCGCGGCCAGGGTCGTGCTCACCTCATTTTGCACTGGGTTCTGGAGATGCTGAGGCAGACCCTGATTATTAAGTGGCTGAGGCTGTGAATGCGACGTAAGCACACAGCACACGGAAGGCTGGGACAGCTGGTAGTTTCCCCAGACACTGAATCTGGAACTGTGAGTAAGGGTAGATAAGAGTTACCCATGCAAAAAAAGAGGTCAAAGAAAGTTCTCGAAAGAGGAAGGAACACGTGAGGGCCCAGGGTCAAAGCAGCGCAGGAAGTGTCCCACAAACTGAGAGAAGGCGAGTGTGATGCGAGTGGAGATGGCGAGAGAAAAGTGCGGGGCCAGAGGGCAAGTCACAGTCAGAGAGGAGCTGGTGGCCTGGGAAGGAGCCGGAGTGTGAACACAAATAAAAGGGTGTTTTTCCCAGTGTTTGCTACTGTTCAGATCCATCTTACCAACCCCGTGCCTGTGGAGTGTGGTTCTGACCTTTGAGTAAAAGATGTTAGAGTGTTCTGTGTGAAATGACACTCTGCTGGAACGAGCCCATCATTCTCCCATTGTCAAACGTAGATCATGGATCCTCGTCTCCTGTGAACATGATGAGCAGGAGCCCTTCTTCCTCAGATCTGAGCAGGCCGGATCTTCTAAAGAAAAAGGCTCATCATGAAGCAAAATGATCACAAGCCTTTCTCGTGATTCATTGCCAGCATCCACTGAGAAAAATACTGTAGTTACTTCACAAAACTCTCCCTGGGAATTGGTGCTATGCAGAAACTGAATGAATGGACCCCAAGAGGATACCGAAAAGTCTCCCAGAGCCATAGCAAAGCGCATTTTTCAGAATTGGCATGAAGTAAATTTTTCTTTTTGTAGTAAAGATTTTTTTTTTTTATCACACTGACATTTAGTTTATTAGAGCTAAGTTTACAGGACCAGTTCCTGAAGAGCTTTTACCTGAATCAGTTGCCATTTTATATAGATAAGATGAGAAAATGCTGAAGAAATACAGATTTTTCCCCTCAAAGCTTATTCAAAATAAAATCATATCAATTCTTTTCCACCAGGAAGTGGCATACTAAACCACAGACTTTCAGGAAAACAGGTATGCCCCGCAGTAGGCTCATCCTGGGCTTAAAGCTCTATTTTTGTTATCCCCAAATTCTAGTTTATCATCTTTTTGACAGCTTCTCATGAAAGATGGAAAAGAGTATTATTACAGGTGTAGACTTTTAGCAATATAATAAAAAAATAATTAATAAGACCTGATTACACACAGTAAAGAAAAAGTTATGAATACATATGTATATGTAAATGGATATATGTATACTTGGATACTATGGAAATACGAGCCAGAATGCAGTGATCTGGGATTCAATAAGTTACCTAGAAAAAGTGGAAGCAAATTATCTTTTATAGCACTTAAGTATGCACCAAGCAAGTAGGGTATTGACTATTCCAATTTAATTTTTGCATCATTCCAGTGAAGTAATTATGATAGTCCCCAATTCTTACACAAAAGAAACTGAGCTACAAAGCCTTCACGGAACTCACCTGTTGTTTCTGATTGTGCTATGTCTTTAAGTGTGTTCTACTATAAACTCTCTTTTTTTTTTTTGTCTCATTTTAACACTGTGGAAACTAAAGAGAGTTCTGTAAAGTGTAATTTTCAAGAATAAAGTCATGTTATTTATCTAGTCAAAGTCAATGAGGGAGACTTTCAATCAATTTATTTTGCCTTGCTATAATAATAATTTGCTGAATAGTATTTAACCAGCCATGTCAATATCTTACAATTAAGTTAACTCATTTCATGCCAGCCATACCCACCATGAAGAGGTACGGTTAAGCTCATTTAATAAAGATAGGAAAAGCTTCCATTTATTAAATACTGATCATATTATTAGATTCTATATTCATGATTATCTTCATTTTAGAAAGCAGTAGTGCCTTTAGGGAAGAATACAGTGGCAGTGTTTAGAAGAAGGGAGAAGTGGAAAGTGGCTTGGAAAAGAAAAATAAATAAGAGAGTGAGCATAGAAGTCAAGTGTGCCCTCCCAAAGATGAGTGAAAAAGTGAAAGTGGAAAGTCATGTAAGAGCTGAGTGTGGTGGCGCACGCCTTTAATCCCAGCCCTTGGGAGGCTGAGGTAGGAGGAGCGTTGAGAGTTCAAGGCCGGCTTGGGCTACAACGCGAGTACAAGGCTGGCCTGATCTACATAGTGCGACCCTACCTCAAAAACTAGGGCCGGGAGTTTGGCTCAGTGGCCTAAGCACCTGTTTGGCAGGCACAAGGTTGTGAGTTCAATCCCCAGTGCAGCAAAAAAAGAAAAAAAGAAAAAAAAGAAAACTCGTAGAATTTAATGAAAAAAAAAAAAAAAGAAACTTCAGTAGTACAGTACCAGAAGCGTGGCCCATAAGTATGAAAGTGCTGAATCTGAAATGCCCCAGTGAATTCCAAACCCATGGTTCCTTCCTCCCAACTAAGCAAGTACCACAACTTACTTATGTGCTGCAAATGAGACATTAAAAAAAGAGAAAAAATGCAGCAAAGAGGTTAAAGTTCAGCACAATGCAAAAAAATAAAAATAAAAAAAAAGTACACACACACACTTTATGTTTGTTTACTGCTTTCTGTATTCTGGTGATAAAGAGAAGTAATAGGAAAACCATAATAAGAGAAGTGACCTGGGAATTGAAAAGGAGTTCCTGGTATCCTACAAAATAATATGTTTTCATGTCATTTGTGTTGCATGCTCCTGCCTTAAATTATAGATAGATTTCTTGGTACCCTGAATGTGAAAGGCAGTCTACAAGTTCTGTTGACTTAATCAAGGAATGCAATAGACAGAGCAAAGAAACATTTATTTTTGAAGATGGAACAAGAGACAAAATTATTTTTGCATGGCTGGGAACTTGCTTCAGTGCTTTCTGCAGTGGCCAAAAGGAAAAGCAAAGGAAGGATTGCTAATCACGTGAATGTAAATGATCAAAGATATATGAGATTTGAGGGGGAAGATATATGATCAAATGTATGATTTCCTCAGTGAGAAGAAATATGAGATTTATGAATATACTACATTCCATTCCCATCCATAAGAGAGATTTGAAAAGGAAATTTTATTTGGGGTCATGACTTACTTATCTTCTGTATATAATAAAAATGTTGGCAGGAGACTGTCTCACTAAAAAAGGTAGACAAGAGTTCTATTTTGTTTTGTTTTTTAGTGGTGAGAGATGAATATAATAATATGTAGACACAGTTAATTGAAAATAAATCTAAACACATAAGCTTAAAGATTATTTATTAATTCCTTAATACATGACATGAGTAATTTAATGTATTTTCTCCAAACCTCAACATTTTTGTCTGAAAAATGATAACATTAAATCAAATGGTCTGTAAGGTTATATCCAATGTTTAAAAATCTATTTAGATAAACAGAGTAGCAATCTGCAGCATACTTAAAAGAAAAGGCAATGAAACAGTCAGGTTGACAAGATCTATATAAAAGAAATATTGTCATGCTACATAAAGGAAAAGATTCCACCTTTTTAATAAGACTAAAGGCCAAAATTAATTTTCACAAAAGTTGGAAACGTGGCATATGTGTATAAAAGATGAGTAAACTACTGTTATAATAGAGATGATTTAAATTATAATATGAGGATGATAAAGGAGAGAGAATATTTTCTGTCCCTTCATGATGTCAAAGCTTAATGGAACATGTTGAGGAAATGAAAATCAAAGTCTCAAGTCAAAGAATAAATTTACTTCTCTGGTAGAAACTGCTAATTGCACAATCTAATACCTATGATCTCTTTCTTCTTTATTTACCAAATCCTAACTGTAGTCAGTTAACAAATAAAGTACTAACTTTCCATAACTGTTTGTAGCAAAATGAGATATGGTCAAGTCCTGGCTAGGGGGATGTAAACTCACTATTTTGTGATAATTTTTTGGAAGGGCTTCTTAATGGAAACCAAGTAATTCAAGACAGAAGGATACTATTTCATCCACCCTACATATTCCTACTACCATGTAAATAATGGCTGCAACTATTCCAGCCAGTTTAGACCACAGATAAACTCAAAGAAGAAAATCCCATGGTAAATATGGACTGGCTGAAATAAAATTAACTGAGTCTCCAGGTGCCACCAGAGCAGGCTTGGATGGCCCATCTTCAAACTCTTTTTTTCTTAAATGAAAGAGGATACAATTTCCATTTTGATTTTTCATTTCCACTATTTTTTATTTTCCTGAATATGTGAAATCAAAGTTTAATCCCAGCAACTTATTTCTTAGAAGTGTGTGCTTTAAGTAAAAAACCTAAAAGGTGGGATTGGATTGGAGGTAGAACTGGTTAGATGAATAATGACTCAGTCAATGAAAGCTGAAAACCTCATGAGTCTTTTTGTACACATACAAAATATTTAGTCAAATCATCACCTGATATACAGTGGAAGGTGAACTATATGCTGACAAAGTTTCTATATGATATTAGGGCAACTGGTAAAATATATCAGGATATTGTTTTGAGTTGTCAACAAGATTCTGAAAAAAGTGATTAATTCAAGGTGGAACCAGCAGGCACTCTGAGGCCTGAAAATAAAAGACATAGATCGTGTCTAAGAGAGGCATTCTTTCTTACAACCTGCAATCTCAGTTGAATGAGAGCCTGGTAATTTGAAAACTTCCAGGGTTGAAAAGGCCAAATGCTTATTCCTCAAACTGAAACAGTTAAGGGAAATGTCTGAGAATTCTAGGCTTAGCAATAAATATGGCCGGTGCCATTCTATGCAAAAGCAGTTAGCCTGCTGGCAAAGAGTGCATTGTTTCGAATGTCCTCAGCGCAGCAGTGAGCAAGCTGAATATTATTTGGATGGGCAGAACACAGAGATCTATAAATAAAGAAGCACAGTCCTCAAGCTTAAAAATTTCTTTTTTTTTTTTTTTTTTTCATTTTTGGCTCTGTTTATGGGCATTTGGAAATAAACAAAAAGCAATTCTGATGAAAGCTTACCACATTTCAGGGGATAACATACTGTTCATAAACAATCAATGAGATCATAAACTCACATTGACAGGAAATGGTGTCCAACATAAGTGTGATTTTTAGGAAATCAGTGATTACCCCAGAAGTAACCAAAGAGGATAATGGAAGGAAGACCCTTTCAAAGAGCAGAGCCAGAGGTCATCAGAAAACATGGACAAGAGCCGGGCGTGGTGGCGCATGCCTTTAATCCCAGCACTCAGGAGGCTGAGGTAGGCGGAGCGTTGTGAGTTCAAAGCCGGCTTGGGCTACAACGCGAGCGCAAGGCTGGCCTGAGCTACATAGTGCGACCCTGCCTCAAGAAACCAGGGCCGGGGGTTTGGCTCAGTGGCTTAAGCGCCTGCCCTGGCAGGCGCGAGGTTGTGAGTTCAATCCCCGGTGCCGCAAAAAAAAAAAAAAAAAAAAAACCATGGACAAGAAAATTCTTACTGGAGAGGGGGATGTGGGACTCCCAGATGGGTAAAAAAACTCACTTAATAGCCAGGAACTAAGTGGATCCTCACCATTTCTGTAAAAGAGCCTGCAGGGGGGGGGAAAAAAAAAGAAGAAAGAGAACAAAGAAAGAAGGAAGGAAAGGAAGAAAGAAAGAAAGAAAGAAAGAAAGAAAGAAAGAAAGAAAGAAAGAAAGAAAGAAAGAAGAGAAAAAAGGGAAAGAGCTCTTCAAAAGAATACATTAAATGAAGAATACAGGATGAAGTCCTTAAAAAAGAAGTCTGAAAAGTATTACATAGAGTAATTGCAAAGGCTTCTCTCCTAACACGGAAATTGATGGATTTGAGAATAAGGATATTAAAAAAAGATCTTTAAGAGTCTACAGGAAATAGAAGAGCTAGTACAAAGCATGGATGTCATGTAGAATATTTTATGACAAACTGCTGGCCTGAGCCAATAATTCTAAGGGAGGGGAAGGAATTGTTGTTCTATAGAAAAGTAAGCGAGTGGGGTGAAGGAGGGAGAACTGCAGTTTCTAAATAGATTTCAAAGCAAACTTGAAGAACACAGAGAACAGTACCTTTTCTAAAGTTAGCATTTTATTAATAAAAAGACAGCAGAAAGAAAAATAATAAATCACAAATATGGTAAGAGAGTGTGGTAGGTCATTAATGTTAGGTGTCCAGGGAAAAACTGACCAGAAGGAGGAAAAATATTGTAGGAACTAATTGGTTAGAAACCAAACAGGAAAAAGTAGCAAAATACATAGAGTTTACAGAAGAAATACAACTGCAGTAGAGGTTCCAATATGTTAGTTGTAGGGTATAGTTGAAATATGCACAGACGTAACACTTGCAAATGTTTTGCATCATCTTATTTAGCAATTAAATAAGATTATCTATTATCTATTAGAAAAGTTTTGCTAAAAGTATAGTGCTTTCAACAAATATAATTAGTTAATGGTTGCAATGTTATGAGTTATACCTTGAGGATGAGAAACAGAAATATTACCCAGTTTAATTCAACAAATGTTTAATTAGCCACTACAAGGTACTAAGCAAATATTAGCCTCTCACAAACACACTCTCTATTTCAAACAGGACAATGGGCTTTATAGAGAATGGATGCAGTTCTCCAAATTGAGATTCCAAATGCCACTATTAAATGTCTTTTGAACTCTCCAGAAACAAGAAAGTGTATGGGGTGACTAACCATATATGTGTATGTATGTATATATGCTAATTCTATACAACTGAAGACATATCCAATATACTACTTACGACTGTGTGATTTTTCTCTTCACATAGCAATTTATGCATAATTCCATAACAGAACAGAGAACTACCTCATTTCCCTAAATATCACATTTTCTTACATATTATGTTGTAATTTATTGAATTACTGGTATTTAATGAATATTTATGGAGTTTCCATTCCTTCCTTATTATGTACAATACTTATACCTAATGTGCTTCCTTTGTGGGCTATTGTGCATATTAAACAAATGCTAGAAGTGAAATTTTTGGCAATCAAAAAGTGAATCTTTAACTTTGATTGTTACGTTCCAATGGCCTTCAAAATGATATATCACTTATAGTCTCACGAATGGTGCACAAAATGCTAGCATCTTTACATCTGCCTATGGTATTTATTATCAAACTTTTTGATTCTTGCAAACATGACCTACAAAAAAGCTACCTCACTGTAGTTTGAATTGCATTGATTTTATATGAGCAAACTAAGTTCATTTTCATGTATTTAAAAATCTTTTGTTTGTGAATTATCTGTTCATAGTCTTGGCCCATTTCTGAAGAAATTAATAAGTTAGAAGCAATGTTCCCATTTTCCTGTCTTTGCAATTTTTCAGGTTTATTCTTTTTGTGTGGACTTGTAAAATCATGTGAACATTTTAAAAATTTTTAATTTTGAGATTATTGTACATTGTGATGTTTTTAAAAGTATTGCAGAGATATTCCCTATGCCTTTCACTCTTGCTACCCTTACTGGTAATATCCTATATGTTATTGTTTATAGCTAAATGTCTTCTCAAAGGTTCACATGCTTATAGGTGGGGCTTTCAGGAAGTGATTGAATCACAGGGGCATAAATCCACTGACAAGTTTATAGCTAACTGTGCTGTTAGGAAGTGAAGCCTGGTATGAGAATGTGGGTCACTGGGGCCATAGGGTATATCTCCTCCTCTGTTTCCCCCTTGATCTCCGTCTGCTTCCTATCTTGGATGTCATGAGCAGCCATACGCTTGTGTCATGCTGTCCTGAATTAGGTCCAGCCAACTAAGGACTAAAATGTGGGTCAAATCCTTCCCTTAATTTTCAGTTTCTGATATTTTGCTCTAGTGGCAAGAAAAGTAACCAAGACTTTACCTAAACATATTACATCACAAATAGGAGGCTGCAATTTATTGATTTTATTCAGGTGTCATCTGTTATGGTCCGTGAGGTAACTGGGTAAACCTGATTGGCTTGAGGCATAAAGGCAATTATTAAGGCACATTTTTTGATGAGTTTGGTTGGGCCATAGAAGCATGACTTTGGTTACTGTATGTGGTCTTTTTTTCTGGCACTGTTTCCCTGATCTGCTTCTCAGCTTCATGAACTAAACATCTTTGTTCTGTCATGCTTCTGCCTTGGAATCACCTGGCCATGGACTGAATCCCTGAAACCATGAGCCAAGTTGTGGAGGACCACCTGGATGATTCTTAAAAGAAGAGCAATCATCTTCATTTTAACTAAACCTGGCCCTATTTCTGTGAATTGATATGTACAAAGCTGGCTAAAACATTTCCTTATCCTCTCAGTGAACTTTATGTAATGCAAATGGGTCTAGCCTAGGTGCTGATGTGCAGTCTTTGGAGCAAGGTGATAGGTCAGCAAAGCTCTACCTACCACTCCCAAATAACATGTGTGAGCTAGGCCTTGTGAGCCTCAAGAAAGAGGCCATGATACCTCAAGGCATAGAAAATGTTGCATCAAAGCTGAAGCACCAACCCCAAAATATTTAATACAGCCTTGAATTGTGTTATACAGATTATTCTTTCTGCATATCTTTCTCAACATATTGCAGAGGTAATTTCAGACCTCTTACAAGCCCAGATCGTGCCACTCACATACTTCCTGCCAGAACTACAGTCTCTCATCCTTGAGCCACTCACATCTTCATGAATTAATAAACCTGGGTTCAGTCCTGGGTCGGGGCGTTTACTGCAGTTAGCCATCATATTAGCTGGACTTAGGACTCCCTTGGCTTCCGCAACTACAAATATGCTTTGCTGTCTTTATTCTCACCACACATTGCACTGGATGTGGTAGATTGGAATTAACTGATTAGAATTCCATTAACTTTTCCATGGGATTTCAAATGTGGATTTTCTGAACCATGACAAGGTGTAGAAGGGTTTTCCATACCAAGTTAAACATCACCTTTAAGTTACGGCTGTCAGATACTGAGTCTCAGAAATAGGAAGCGGATATACTACTTTTACATTTACCTATCTGGGTGTGTTTGTCAGATGTGTAGATTCCTGTGAGCACCACTGCAAGATACAGGGAAGGTTCATCACATGGATATTCCTGCTGTTCTTTCATATTTACATAAGCCCCCCTTCCATCTCTACTTCTGGAATCCTTCTGGAATCCTTGAAAATCAAAAATTGATTCTCTGTTTGTATAATTTTATCATTCCAAAATGTTGTCTGAATGAAACAACTCCATATGCAATCTTTTTCACCTTGAGAATATGCCTCTTGAGATCCCTTCCAAGTTATCATCTATATCAGTAGCCAGCTCTTCTGTGTGACTGAGTAATATTTGGGGGTATTCAATTTTGTTTTCTACCTGTCCATGGTTAGACTATGAAAGTGAAACTGACTTGTGTGTGTTGATAACATATACTGAGTCCTGGCTAAACTCATGTGTAAGTTCTAGAGAGGTTTGTTTGGTTGTATATTCCTTGTGATTTTCCACATAAAAAATCATGTAAATAAGAGCAGTTTTTGTTCCCTTGTTTTTTCTCTATATGCCTTTAATATTCCCTATCTCATGGCAATGGTTAGAATTCTAGTACTATGTTGGATAACAGTGGTACATCAGGAATGGATATACTTGTGTCATTCAGTCTTGGGGAAAAGCATTCAGTCTTTCATCATTAATTATGATAGTTTGTTGAGAGTTGTGAAAATGAGCATATATGAGATTTTGTCAATTATTTTTACTGCATAAGTTGATGTATCATATGTTGGTTGACTGTTTGAATTTACTCACCTGCTATAAATCTTTGTTTTGTTCTGCCTCAAATTTAATGATGATTTTTCTTTTGATTTATCTGTAAAAATGATGCTGACTTATGTTTTTATATAAGGGTGTTACTTATGTGTGTGGGTTGAGGAATTTTTCTATGTATCTACTCGTATTTGATTACATTGTTTAAAAAAGAAGTTTTAGTATAAAGTGAGTTTTATGACGCATGTTTCTCAGAACTTGTAAATAGAGGTAACTAGGATTATTTTCTTTTATACCCTAAATTAGTTTTAAAGGTTTCCCATTATTGAGGCATTCTTGTACTCTCTGGGAAAAACATTTTTTGTTATGATATATAATTCTTCTAATGTGCTTTTGGATTCTATTTACCCACGCAGTTTTCAGAATTTTTGTAGCATTATCCCTCTGTGCTGTTTGTTGATAACAGTTATATGTGTGTGTGTCTGTATATGTGTGTTCGTGTGTATGTGTCTGTGTGTGTCATTTGTCAGATTTTAGATCAGGTTATGGTGGTTTCACAGAAGGAAATTGGAAGCTTCTCTGTCTCTCACTTTCACTCTTGCTTCTGTTTCTCTTTCTCTGGCTCTCTCTCTCCTCTAATAGCTTTCCTTCTGCCTCAATGCTCTTAAAGAATTTATCTGGGAAGTTGTCTTTCTTGCTGTTTTTCAAGGAAACCATGATATGACAACTCTATCATTTAATATTATCAACGCTTTTATATTTTCTAAATCTTCTGACATCAGATTTGATAATTTACAATTTCCCAGAAAGCCATTTATATTTTACTGTATAATGTTTAGAAACTGATTTCTTAAATCTCTGCATTTGTTGTTATATATATATATTGTTTGTTTTTAATATTGTAATTGCTTATTTTTTCCATAATCAACTCACCTAATGAATAACTAGATTTTGTAACTGATCTTAAGAAATCAAAGGAATAATTGTTTTACATATTAAAGAAAGAATCTTTTACAAAGAAATAATTCTCTTACAGATTAATCTATTTTATAGTAAATATAAGTCAACTATGTTCATAGATTATTGTCTAAAATGTACAATCATTTATTCATTCTTTGTGCTTTACTTAATAGAACTTTGACTGCACTTCATCCAGTTCATACATGAAACATTTGTAACACTTACCTAGAATTTCAGTAATATGAATATTTAATGCAATATTTTTTACTTGGAGCATGAGAACTATACCTCTTTTATTATATCTGATAGTTATACAACTTTATAATTATTGTTCCCATAACATGATCTTTATTTTTCTGCCAAATGTTGTTTTATATATGTATTGTAATTTCTCTGTGGTTTAGAGTCACACTCTATCAATTGGTATTGTTTTCTGAGTCTGTCTAAAAGTTTGGGAATGTGGTTGTGTAATATCTACTTGGTAGAATTTTTTTAGTTTTCTTTGTAAAATGAAACATAGTCAATCTATAATTTTTAGTGTTGCATTGATCAGTTTTCCATTGCTGAGACAAAATAACTAACATCCACTATTTATAGAATAGAAATTATTTGGCTTATGGTTTCAGTGATTTTGGTCCATGGTCAGCTGCCTCTAACACAGACACATATTGGTAGAAAGACTTAGTGGAGGAAAGATTCATGCTTCATGGTAGCCTGGGAAGCATAATACAGGGGAACAATAGCAGCAAGACATGTACTCTCCAAAGGCTTGGCCCCAAGTAATCCATCTCCAGTTGGGCCCCACCTCCTAACAGCACAATTAGCTGTGACCATCAGATTAAGATGTGTTTATACAGTCAAGATGACCATATAAACTGGCAAAAAAGGCAAGTGAAAGAAAAACACTCTAGTTTTAAGTATAAATTTTGATATTTATAAGGGTAATTATTTTGACCGTTGTTTTCCTCTAGACATTACTGAATGAATATTTGTCTAATTTAACTGTCAGGAGCTGCTGTTGTATTTCTGCGTACTCACTATATTTGCTGAAAATCTGGCATTTTCAGTTTCAATACTGTTTTTGGTTAATGAAGATTCATAACAAATTTTAATTGTAGATTTAAATCTTTTCATGATTTGTTTTTTATTTAGTACTCTAATGACTTTGTCTTTAAATTCAGTCTTGTATAATTACAACAAAATCACTGCTGCTGCTGAATTTGTTTACCTATATTTTACTCTCAGCCTTTATTTTATCTTGGATGATTGCCATTTGTAGCACTTGTATTACTTTGTAATCCAAATTGAGGGTCTTTTACTTTGATTATTTTATCCTACTTTTTTTTTTTACTGATAAGAGAATTAGCTCTGACACTGTATTTTGTGTTGAACTCTCAACAGTTTAATGACATTTGTTTTGTTATACGGTCAGTAGTTCCTTGAACTCATAATTTGAAAAGCATATTTTTTCTTTTACTTTTCAGTTTTTTGGCAATTACCTTGAATATATATATTTCCCCTTTTCCCTTCCAGGTCAACTATGTATTAGAGGATGATGTTGAAAGAGCAACGGAAGAATGAATTGGATAGTCAGGTAGTTTACATACAAATTTGTTTTCTGGAATTTTCTCCTAGGATTTTGCTTCTTCAGTAGGTCATTATGAATTTTTGACATCAAACACAGAAATAAGGCACTAAATTTTCAGTAGAGATTTGGAAGTTATGCTACTTTTGTGTGTCTAATGATCTACTGAAAGTTTGCTTGCCAACGTTTTCTCCTACAACCACCATTGCTGGTTGACTTTGTTTTGTCTTCAGATTTTTTTTTTTATGTTTTATTTTTGGAGTTTTCTGTTTGTTTGTTTTTTGCAAAAACGATATGTAGGCAATTTACTTAGCTACATCTTTTCATTCCACCCTGGCCAGTAGACCAACATTCTCAAAGCAGTTGAGCTCTTGCTGATTCAGTGAAGAGCTCAATGGTTTGATGTTTCTGAAAGTGCAACTTATCTTTGGAAAATGCTGCATGTTCCTGTGAACATGGAGACGCAGGTCTCCCACTGTTTTCCTCATTTGAACTAGGTATAAATTTTACAACTCTTTGATGGCTTTCTAGGTTTTCATTGCTGCTTATTTGTTTAGTATTCTGGTTTTAACTTGGTTTCAAAGAACAAGGCAGAAACATCTTTATTCTGCCATCTTTAATCATTTTCTATAATCTTTAATACATTTTAAAATTAAATCCAGGGAAAGAGCAATTAAATTTCCATGCTACAATTAATAGAATTTCCAGTTTCTGTGTGAAAATGCTGTCTTCATTTTAGGAAGCTCCATGAAATTTTAGGAAGACATTCCCATCCTCTCCACAAACCGAAGATAAAGGACCCTATCGTCCTATGGATCTCTATCCACCTGTACGCTAGTTTACATGAACAATTCTGACTGTCATGCATTGTTCCTTCTCTTGTTTACTAAATGTTTTTTCTTCTTATATTTTATTGTATGTTTATGAATGAGTGGTATGTTATTATGGATAGCTTGTGTTCAGAAGATATGATACACATTTTGTTTTCTATCATAATACTTACAGTTTTGAGATAAACAAATCACTATACTGTATAGAATGCTATCTGACTTAATTTTACTGTCCTAGGAGATATTGTTTATTTTGTGGCTTCATTTCAATGTATGGCAGACTTTTAGTAATACCACAATCCCCAACAAAGTTCTAGCAATATGAAATGAAGCAGTGTGAATCTACCAGCCCTACCTGAAAATCATAAATTGTTGGTGTTTAGTTTTCCTGGAATACTTGTTTATTCACTCCCTATTGACTGGCTTCCAAATCCTCCTGATGAGGTGGTTTCATGAGAGCCGAAAGTGATACTGCATTTCTCACATGGAGCAGGTGGTCCCCAAGCACTCGTCCATCTTCCCTTGTGGTCGCTATTGTGACTGTAAATCATGTCAGGAAATGACAGTGTGTTAGTCATAATGATCTATCATCATCGAGAGGAACCACCAGTCACAGCACCCACACACCTGATCCATCTATGTTGAAGTGATGGATTTGGTCAAAAGATTGCCATTTTACATTCTGGAAAACATGAACTGATGGGAATTCACAAAAGAAAGATTTTAACCTGAGATCTCATGTGGGTTTCATTATGTCATCTCCCCTAAAATTCAGCTGCCAAAAAATAAGTTTAAAGAGGTAGATCATGTCAGATTGTAATGCGAATGCCCCATATATACTGATTCTTAACTTCTAGCAGTCCATCTATATATGAATTCCACAAATATTTTCACTACATAGTTTGTGCCAAGCAATGTGATAGGTTTTAAAAATACAAAAGTTAATGATGAAAAATTTAGAGTCAAAAGAATGAAGCAGACTCAAAAATAAAAGCTACTGCAATAATAATGTGGGTTTCTGCCTTTCGAGGGACTATGGGACCATTAGGGAAGGTGCTTTCATTCTGAGGTCAAGGCTGTGAAGGGTAACATGGAGACCAAGGTGCATTTCTTTGCAGATGGGACATGGACTGATATTGAAAGTACAAATAAGAAGTAAGCCTGAGGGGAGATAGTGGGAGTGGCATTTCCTATACAGAAGGGAGCAAAGTTACAGAGTTCAAAAAAAATTTAGAACATCCATATAACAGCCCACAGTAAGAAAAGATTTCACTTAGTGACACTATGGCCAAGTGAGATCTGAGGGAAAAAAGAAAGTTAAAATGTGGAGCATGCTGTGAGCATTATTTGGAAGAGTTGGTTGAATCTTTTGGCTAAGAGATTATAAAAAGTTTCCTGTTACTCAGTTTTGTTTGCTTATTTCTAAATAGCCTCATGAAGTATAATTTGCATATATTAAAATTCATTTCAGTGCAAAATTCTGTGATTATTATTAAATTTATAGAGATATATAATCATTAGCAAAATATAATTTTTATGATATTTTCATTACTCTACAATATATTTGATAACTATTGACAGTCACTACTCTCTATTCCTACTTCCACACTGTGGAAATTACTCCTTTGCTTTCTGTATCTATAGATTTGTCATTTCTGAATATTTCACATAAATACAATCACATGCAATGGGTCAATTTATAATTGATTGTTTTCAGTTACAATAAGGTTCTTGAGATTTACTCATGATGTAGCAAATATCCAGTTTGTTCCTTTGTATTGTCAAATAGTATTCCTGGTATGGACATACCATTATTTTTCAATCTATTCATCAGTGGATTGACATTTGGATTATTTCCTTTTTTACTTATAGTAATGTCACTATGAGTATTCATGTTTTCATTCTATTGGGAAGGCACTTGAGAACAGAGATGGCAAGCCATCTTCCAGAGTAGCTACTCCATTTTATTCTCTCACCACCGATGTCAAACAGACCAGTTTCTCCTGAAGAGTTTTAATTAAGGGGAAAATATGTCTAGATTTGTGTTTTAAATAAATCATTTTGGCAATTATCAGAAATGAGAAAAAATAATAAAACAATTTAGAAAGCTGTTGCAATAATTAATCTAGGTGAAAACTACCAAGAACTTGAAGTAGTTAAAAGGCGGTATTCGGAGTACAGAAAATTCATTTTAGAGGAAAAACAACGCTACTCAGTAAGAAAAGGTGATTTGTTCCCATCAGGTTTGCAGCTTTGGGAATGTGACTCCCAGGGGTTTCGGGACACAGTAAACACTTGCCAAGTCAATCAAATTAGTTAAGAAAAGCAGACTTTGGTTACTCCTATTACTCTCACATCAGACACATCTAGTATTAAGAAATGTATCCTTACACTTTGCAACACCTTCATTATCATTGTGTCATTGTTTTATCCATTCACCAACTGCAAGATGACTACAGTATTGCACATGCTATTGTGTGTTCTTCCTGTTTTAGAAAGTATATTCATGCTATTTTAAAATTAACTGTCTGAATATTACTGTAAGTACACAAGTACATAAATACAGTTTATTTACAAATTCTACCTGTTAAGATTTATTGGCTTTGTTAGCGCTTGCAATATTATGTTGTGTGATCCAAATCTGATACCATATTATTATTATTATTATTATTATTATTATTATGTTGGGATACAGTAAATTAATATTTTAGTGAAAAAGTCTTGCACAGGATCCATAAGCCTTATCAATGGATCATTCCAATGTTTTCTTCAAACAGCCACACAAGATTGATGTAATATGAGTGTAAATGAAAGATGAGATGATAAAGAGAATATGATGTTTAAGTTCCAATATTTTTTGAAACTAAAAATGAGCAGTTAGAAAAACAAAATCTGCCACTTGAAAAGTAGGTAAAAGTCAAATTCTGACATTACATAATGGTGTAACATATAAAATATGTAACAAAAATAGCATTTAAAAATAAGTATGAATATTAGGAAAAACTAAGCTATATTTAATTAGATTATATTTGGCCTTGGAATAATAATCACAAAATTATTTTCAGGATGAATCTAAACTCACATGATAAACAGGTGAATTTTCTAATCTTTGAAAATACTTCTTTCTAACAAAGTACAAATGACTGACATTTCAAAATACTACAGTTGCTATTACTAGTAATAATTTTAGAAAAACTTGAAAGTCTTAAAAACTGTCTAATCTTATTCCCAGTGATTTAGGTTCAAGTCAATCAGAGAAAAAAAGAGAATACACACACACATATGTGTGTGTGTGTGTGTGTGTGTGTGTGCATATATATATATATATATATATATATTTTTTTTTTAAAAGAACAAGATAGTTTGCCAGATGAAACCAATACAGTTACTCAGAGAAGTGACTTCACTTTGTGATTTGCTGGAAAAATGCATATTTATAATTGTTATTCTGATAGCCCATGCAGTTTAGCACCTTGTTCTTGGTTGTTTTACCTTTCATAAAGTTTAGTATTTATTTTTTCTTGTTATAAATGAGAAGAAAGCAGGGTGGATTTGGTAAGCTACTTTGTACCACATAGGACCTTGTCTATCAGTGTGTAAAGCAAATGCAGGCAATAGAGTTCTCGCTATAGCTGGTAGTTTATCTAAAAGGAGACCAGCAGTAACCACTTTCTTCCCATTTCAGACAGTGTAACCAATGTCCACCTTTCGAAATGGACTTACATGAAGCTCACTGGTCAAAAATAAAATTGAAGTAGTGAAGAACCCCAAGATGAATAAACTCATGGAGCGCCCAAAGAATTTGAAATGGAGTGTTTATTGCCTGGCCAGGCGACGCAGTCTCACTTAAAGCCAATCTGGGACTGCGCGCCCCTCTGTGGCCTGGAGGGGCTTATAAAACATTAGAACAAAGAGAGGAGGAGTTTTGCTAACATGGGTACAAAAGTAGATTACATTGGTTAGTATTTTAAAGATCTCTTGCATCCATTGGAGGAATTATCTTTGGGAGGGTCTAAAGCTGGATGGTGGTGGTCGTTCCCTAATATGGATAACAAAGGTTACAGAAAGGCACGTTTTACACATTTTTTTTTCTTTGCATGGAGCAGGGTGAGTGTTTATCTTTTGACTCCGCTTTTCGGTCAGCAACCTAAAAGTTGTAACTGTTTGTTTCTTAGATTACTGGGGGAAGGGGGATTTTACAGAAAAACAGAAACCTTAGCGAATCAAGGTGGGGCAATGGTTAAGGGGGGTTTCTAGTCTAAGACGGCGCATACAAAACAGCAAAATGGCGCTTTGGTCAAATCACAGGCTACAGGTTATAACAAAAATGAGGTTACAAAATAAAAGCTGATAAAGTTCAGTCCTTGCAGTCTTACTGGTGGTAGCTGTAGTCATGATAAATGTGGGAAATTGCAGATTGAAATCAGTAAATTGAAGACAGTTATTTTTATTGTCATAATATGATTATAAATTTTACTGGAATACAATATCCTGATAAAAATACATTTCTTCAATTAAAAAAAATCTATGGAAAAGAAATATTTAAATGTTAAGATGCATAGGCAAGTAAGCTTGAACAAAAGAGAATCTCAAATTCTCATGATTTTTACCAATAGAAATAGTTATATTTGTCAAAACTCATGAATAGCTTATACTTGTATAAATATATATGCACAGTAAATGGATACATATCATATATCTGTGTGTATACTTACAGCTCAGTTACACATTTTAGTGAGTAAGCTAACATTGAGATAATTTGAAAAAAATAATTTAGCATGACGATGCACAGTTGGTTTCTTTGCTGCCTATGATCAATTAGATTTTAGAATAACTTCTTTGCAAATTTTGTTATCTTACTTTAGTGTGAAATATTTTGTAAATGAACTCTTACAATTTTGACCTTACATTTTTTCAAAATTGTTATAAATACTTAAGTAAAATGTTTAAAATCCTGAAACACCCATATTTCAAACATTGAAATTTTATATTTGCTTTTATTAAAAATAAATTTGATATATGTGATATTGAAATTCTTTAATAATCAAGGGAGAAAATAAATTGATCAAGTGGTGACTGCAAATGGCATGAAAATGTAATTTTGAAATAGTGAAAAAGCATATTGAAATATTTAAACATTCAGTTAGAATTTTGATGGAGTTCCTATGTTTAATTAAATTGTAGTATATACTATTATGGGATGAAAATGAAAAGATATATAATAACACTAAATTTTGTATGATGTTGATAATATTAAAATAACAATTTTGTGAGTAGTTTATAGACACAGCAACATAATAACTCTAATTATACTTTTGCATTGTATCATTTTAATTATGTAACCTTCATTTGAAGAATAAATGATAAGATCATCCTAGGTTGCTTAAATTACTATTGGTAGGCAATTTTGTGCAACTAGATCTCAAAATAATTCAATGTTCTCTTAATCATAATAGAAGAAGAAATTCCCTATGTGCAATATCTTTTCAAGTACTTCTGCATGCTTATCCTCAAAGAAATTCAATGGGAAGAATTGAATAATATTAGATGTTAAGATTTTCAGTCAGGTATTATGCTTTATTTCATTAAATTATCTTTTTGACAGACTAGATTATTTTCCAGTTTCGAATGCAATTTTAATAGTTTGGTCGCTCGCTGGAGGGGCTTCGTGGACCCCTCCAGCTGACTGCTGGGAGGGAGCTCGCCCGATCGTGGCATTGGTTGGGGCCTAGCAGAATCAGTGTCGGAGTTTGCAATGAACGTTGAAGGAAATTGATGATGTCTATGAAAAATATAAAAAAGAAGACGATTCAAACCAGAAAAAGTGACTACAGCAGCATCTTCTAAGAGCACTGATAAATAGTCAAGAACTGGGAGATGAAAAAATTCAGATTGTCATGCAAATGCTCGAATGGTAGAAAATCGAACAAGACAAATGGAGTTAAATTCACAGTGTCTCCAAGATCCTGCTGAAAGTGAACGAGACTCAGATAAGGCAAAAATGGATTCAACCCAACCAGAAAGATCTTTGCGAAGACCCGGCCGACAGCGAACCAGTGAAAGCCATGATTTATGTCACATGACAAACGGGATTGAAGACTGTGATGATCAGCCACCTAAAGAAAAGAAATCTAAGTCAGCCCAATAAAAGAAACGCTCTAAAGCCAAACAAGAAAGAGAAGCGTCACCTGTTGAGTCTACAATAGATCCACAGCAACGCACATACTGTTTATGTAACCAAGTGTCTTATGGGGAAAAGATAGGATGTGACAATGAACAGTGTCCAATCCAATGGTTTCACTTTTCATGTGTTTCACTTACATGTAAACCAAAGAGGAAATGGTATTGCCTCAAGTGCAGGGGAGATAATGAGAAAACAATGGACAAAAGTACTGAAAAGACAAAAATAGAAGATCGAAGTATTAACATTCATCTATACTGTAAAGGATGGTCTTTTATATAATTCCTTTACTTACTTTCAGAAAAAGTTTTAGGATAAATGCATAAGACTATACAATAATTTTTAATCATTAGTATTAATGGTGTATTAAAAGTTGTTGTTCTTTGTCTGTGACCTTAATTTGCTGCACTGAATTAGCAAATATTTTAAACCAGGTAGTCTTCAGATCACCTGATAAAAGGAGCGGGAACAGGGAGAGTATGGTGTGAACATTATAAAAACTTCACAAACCATGCCTACTTCATTTTTACTTAAAACTCCTATACTACTTTGTGGGCAAACATAAAAATTTTGCTAGCATTTTTGTTCTATGTGCACAAAATATTTAGATATACTTGGATTTTGAAATAGGTAATCGACCCCCGGGATGAATAAAACTCACGGAGCACCCGAAGAGTTTAAAATGGAGCATTTATTGCCAGGCCCGGCAGCACAGTCTCACTTGGAATCGATCTGAGACTGCACACCGCGTGGCGACCTGGAGGGACTTATACAGCATTAGGACAAAGGGAGGTGGGGTTAGTAAGCGCGGTTACAAAAAGTAAATTACATTGGTTAGTTTAAACGATCGCTTACATTTTTGGGGTAGTATTTCAGGAAGGTTTTGGGGGCTGGACTTACAGGGAGATTTGCTTAATATATTCCTTGGGTATGAGGCTAGGTGGTTGTTATCTCATGACCCAGTTCTTTGGTCAGTTTTACTATGTCCCTGAGCAATCAGTAACTTTGTAATTGTAACTGCCCATTCCTTGGAGCGTTGGGAGTGAGAGGGCTACGGGAAATGGGGACTTTCAGGGAGGCAGTAGTTCACAAAAGAAATTCTTTAGGGCAAACGGCGCATACAGAACAGGAAAACGACACTATTTCTGTCACAGGCTATAACAGATTTCACTATAAACATCAAGTTATCTTGGGTAATTTAAAATAAGGCCACTGTTCTATTTAAAGTTTCTTTTTCCCTAGCCCCTTTTATACATGTATTTGTTAATCTCTAGTCTTCTAAAAATTTGAGAAACTAGAGGTAAGAATTATTTGGGATTCTATGTGGAATAAGGTGCTCTAGCTAGAGTATTTGCTGCTGTCTTTTCCTTAGTAGCTGTCTTGGTTACTTTTCCCTCCTTGCTGGGACAAAACACCTGACACCCATAATTAGGGAAGGAAAGGTTTATTTAGCTTACAGTTTTTGAAGATTTCAGTCCATAATCAGCTGGCTCCAAGGCAGGGTGGCATGGCACTGGGGCAAGACTTCAAGGCCACAGCCAAGCAAAAGCAGTCAAAGTAAAGGGGCCAAAGCAAGCCTCTTCTCCTCCCTTATATTGTACACAGGACATCCCCCACCTCAGGGTGAGTGTAGCTTCATGAATATCCTTGCCTCCCTTTGCACAGGATGAGGATATTTACAAAGAACCCTGGCTCCCTGCTGAGTCTCTCAGTTAAACTTCTGACCTACTCAAATTGACACGATGACCAGGTAACTGCCTGTGCTCTACACCCCAGGATGTAGAGCTGCTGAGTTACTTAATTAAGCTTCTAGACTTCTCAAGTTGACACAATGTATAAATAGTAACAGTAGCATTTTGACACATGGTCTGTAGTTCATTTGTAAATGCTTTGCTGCTTCTTTAAAACAGATACATTTAATCTAGTGTTTATTAAAAGAGCTGTTTTGTGTTTTAATTGAGACAGGTAAGAGTAGTTAGGATACCAAAAATGCTGCCATTTATTTACATTGGCAAAATTTAGGTTATATAGTATCATGGTTCAAGGTTGATCAATTTTTAAATGTACCTTAATATTTTCCATGTGGCTCACTGCTGGAGTGCTTGGTAGCAGGCCTCTCAGTGGAAAAAGGACATATACTCGTCTTTAAAATATTGCCTTTAGGTCAGTTATTTTAAATAGTTTTGCTGGGCAGTATAGTTCGTTTCTGTCCCAATTGGTGATTATACATTATTTTAAATAATAGTGTATTTGCCTTCTTAACTTTCTGGTATTTGTGCTGTTTGATGTTTTTATGTCTAATGAACTAGTTTCATTATAAAAATTTTAATAGCTTATAAAAGCTTAATTTTCTTTATTTTTTTCCAAAACAACCTCGAATTTTTATATTTGAAAACTATTTCCATAGGTTGATGATTATGAATTTGCAAATGTTCTGGTAAGTATAAGCGTCTTTGAAAGCAGACTATATCCTCCTTGAGTTACAAGTGAATCAGAACTGCCAGAATTGGTTGTATTAGAGCTTGGGATTGATAGCATCTGTACTTCAAATTTTCTCTGAAGAAGGTAAATAATTAAAACAGAAAATAAGAGGCCAAGTTTGGTTACTTACTTTGGTCGAGTTTCACAGTATATGGACTATGTAAGTCTATTCAGGTCACTGGAACAAAATGCTGTAAACTAGACATTAAGTAATTTGTAAACAGTAGAAACTTATTTCTCACATTTCTGGAGACTGGCAAGTCTGAGAGCAAATCTCTGTTACATTCAACATCCGGTGAGAGTCTCGGCTTTCAGATTCCCACATGACGTTTTCCTTCTGTGTCCTTCGATCATGGAAGACATGAAAGAGCTTCCTTGGGTCCCCTTTATGGGGTATTATTACCATTTCTAAGGACTGTGCCCCATGCTTTAATTAACTGCCAAAGTCTCCACCTGTTGATATGATAAACTTCGTGGTTAAAATTTCAACATACAAACTCTAGGTGACACAAACATTCAAATCATAGCATAAATCTTTAGTTTGTTATTATTGTTATTCAAACAAAGTTTTAGTCAAAGGAACCAACAAAATTACTTAAATCTGAAGGGATACTAGTGCTACAGTTATGAAAAGTATCTATGTTATCACTAATTAAATGTTTGTATGACATATTAAAGAATAACTAACTTTGGACTAGCGTTTGTGGCAATATTTGCCTGACTTACAATCTGGTTTATTTTGGCATTTTCTTATATGTCAAGTATAATACAAAAGGCGCTTTGGGACTTACAATCAACAGTTTAAAATTTAAGCTTGCTCAAGTACAAATAAGCCATCTAGATAGCACTAAAATAACTGGTTAGGAAGGAACTCAAATAACGTATTGACTTGAGGGTTTTTTTCTTATTGTATAAACATTTAGATAAAAAGTTTAAAATAAATGGACTTCATACCTAGTTTCCTTATGTTCAAGAAAGACAATACAAAGCAGGAATTAGTAGAGCTGACTAAGAAGACCAATTACCTGGACTAAATTCAACTCTGGCATTTATTAACTATATAATTTGGGGAAGTTATTTAACCTTTCTGATCTTTAGTCTCTTCATCAATAAATTGGAGGCAAGAATTGTAATTATAGTAAAGGACTTCTTGAGTATTCAGTGAATTAAAAAAAATAAAGCTTATAAATTAATAATGGGACATAATAAAGGTTTAACAAAAGCTAACACTATCATTCTTTCAATATAAACTCACTCCTTTCATACCAAGTTTTCACAGATGAAGAGTCTATAATGACATTTTGCTTTATTTATTCAGAAAGCATTTGTTGCACACCAGTGGTATTTACAATTTTGAGGGTGGCCCAATCTGTAGCCTGTGAATTGTTTTACCATTTTTTTCTTTTAATGTTACAACAAAAAGTATTTTTAGAAAGGAAACTTTGTTAGTTATATACATTAACTATATTATATGTCTTATATGAAATCCAAGACAATTCCTTTTCAGTGTGGCCCAGAAAAAGGCAAAAGTTTGTACACCCGTGGGAGTTCTAGAAAAACCTAAATAAGGAATAGTTTCAAAATCAGCAGCAGAATTGTGAAACAAACCAACAGCTAAAAGCCATGGAAATACACAGATATGATGGCTACAGCAGGAGCACGGAGACAGGCTGAGGGATCCAGTGAAGGGCTTGGGGCTGGGAAGCGTTAGGCTCTGGGAAGATCATTCATGTACTGCAGTATGAAGAATGTGCAGGATCGCACTGGAAAAAAGGAAGTGAAAAGAGATCTGCAGAATATAATCTATAAATTCCAGGCTGTGATGGATTCATAACTAGTGGTCAACTTTCTATACCAGCTGAACTGAATCAGCATGGTGCTGAGTGTGGATGGCCCACCTGAGGTTTGTTGCCAACGTAAAAAAGGAGAACTGGAGAGGAAGAGGTGTCGTTGGTTGTCCGTGTTGTTGCTGGTTCTCCTGGAGGAACTTGTTGAGCTTCTTTCCTGATATGAACTTGGCTGTTCTCATTGTCAGAGGGCCTCGGGACTTCATTGTCACTGTGGGTGTCTGTGGTACTTTTTGGGGGAGCCTTGGTCCTTTGAGCGTTGCTTCCTGGCTCTAGTGCAGATAACTCAGCTTACTGCACAGATCCTTCACCCTGCTGGCTCAGACTTTCTAGCTTCCACCACTGACCTTTGGGCCTTCCCAGTGTAGATCCACGAAACAGACTTACATGAGACATTGTTACGGGTTCTAGGTCTTAACTGGACTCATGTAGGACATTGCCTTGGGATCCCAACCCACAGTTGGATTCTTTTGGTGTCTTTAGTGTATGGACAGACTTCATGTGTGACTCTTTGGGTGACTATTATAAAATAATACTATAAATTATGTGTTTTATATTAAATTGTTTTCCTTACAATCCCTGACTATAACACAGGTCCAAGGCAAATTGTGATACATTTGATAAAATGAAAGGAAACTGATTTGGTCAAACCAAAAGATATCAGTGGGGAAGAAAATTATCAGAACCATGGTTGTGTAGCCAAAGAGTCAACATATAAAGAACTTTGAGTCAAAGTAACCATGTAGTTTGTTATTCTAACCAAAATGCCATTTTGTAAAAGGAATACTAACTTAATCCACAACCCAGACATGACCCAAGAACCTTGTTAATGACAGATGTAGAGTACTTCTAGGCCATGTTTACTTGTAGTTGTGGTTTTTTGTTTTTGTTTTTGTTTTTGTTTTCCATTTTTATGGATACAAGCCTATGAAAACAGACAAAAGTATTCTGAACTATTTTACATCTTTTCTGAAATAACTTTCTTTTTCTTTTCTTGTCAATTCCCATCTTATTTTAATGATTTCCAAGTTTTGCTTTACAACTGAGTAACTTACTCTTGATTCCCCAATCTACTTTTCAAATTTTTGCACATATCACAAATTAAACTCCCATAAGCATTTCAGACTCAACACATCTAAACCATAACTCATTTTATATCCAAGAAATTCTACTCTTTCTTCCATATTTACTATTTACATGAAAATAATTATTATCAGTCATGCCTGTATCAGAAGACTTAGAATATTCCCATGTTCTTTAACCTCTCTTACCACACCCAGATGAGATCAACCATTAAATGTTAATTCTATCCCAGCACAGAATTCTTAAAATATTCCGCTTTGACTAGAGTGATTATACATTACAGCTACAGGAAAAATTACTTATTTGAATAATATGTTTAATGAGTTCAATAGACACTGTTATAGTAAATTAATCTCACTACCATTTCCCCACTATTTTCATGTAGTCTCTCATTACCTTTTTCCCTGTTCAAAATCTGGTTCCTACTTGTCTCTCCAATTTAATCACGTGAACCACTTCCCCATGGAGAATTAATTCTAGATGCAACTTAGCACATGCACATAGCAAACTTCTGCTTACTTCTCTTGGATAATTTTTTTTCTCAAAGATGCATTATTTGTGTTGGTTAGCTTTCTGTTGCTGTGGCCAAATGCCCAACATACACACCTTCAAAGTAGAAAAGTGTGTTTTGGCTCAGGTTTCAGAGGATTCAGCTAGCTCTAAGGCAGGAACATCATGTTGGAAGGACATGGTAGCACAAAACTGCTTAGTTCATGGTGCTTAGAAAGCAGGACAGAGAGCTGTGCCAGAGAGGAAGGGGCAAGAGAAGAGCTACAGACCATAAGGTCATGCCTCATGACCTACTGAGTCATATCACAAAATAGACTTTATGAATTTCCTGAGTGGCTCTCAAGCCAGTTAAATTGACAATTAAACTTAAGCATCACACTGTATATGACTAAAATAAAACTGAATAAAAGAGAATCTCCTTGTTAATTTGTCATCCAAATTTGTGTTGAATTATTGTCACTGATTCCTCCTCTGCAAATATTCTTTGCTTTAAGATAATTGCATATATTTCATTTTTGTTTAAATTTTTTTCTTATTTTTTATTACACACATTTAAAGTGTATAATGTTTATATTCATCATGAGGAGTTGAAGCAAGTACATGACATATCTTAATTTTTTAATCTGCTCCCCTTGTGACCACCCCTGTCCCTTCATCTCTTAACCCGCTTCCCTTTGGCAAAAATCTATCTCCCTGTATCTTATTATTTATTTTTTATTTTGCTCTTTCATTTATTTATACTTTGGGTTTCTCAATCCAAAGAGAAATCACAATTGTCTTTGGAACTAAATAATCTGTAAGTCTCTCTGAATGCCTTTTATGTATATAGAAATTATAGCCCTTGTCAATAGTTAAAGTCAGATATCTAGTACTGGGCACAATATGAAAATTTAAGCTGCATTGAAGCCCTTCCAGTATGCTATTATTTGGATCTCGAATGTACCCCAAATGCCCATGTGTTAGAGGTTTAGCACACATCTTGGTACTATTAGAAGTGGCAGAAACTTTTGAGAATTTCAGCCTAACAAGAGGTCTTCTGGTCATTGCGAAAAGAGCCCTTTAAGGGCTCACTAGAGGAATTGATTTAATATAAATTGTATACAAAGGATTTACAAGGTAGACTTACACTGACCACCTGCAGAGTCAGGTGTGGAACAATGCAAAAGGGCCCCATCTGTGCAGTGGAAGGCTGCAGGATCCAGTTAAAAGTCAAAGACCTGAAGCACTGCAGAGTCCTAGGTGGTTCTATATGGGGAAGTTGAGGGGTCTGCACTGGAAGGCAGAAGAATCTGAAAGCTGTAGTATCTGAGCAGGAAAGCTGAAAGGTCTGCACTGTATCCTAGATATGGATGTCCAATGGTAATGGAAAAGACTGGAGCCCCTTCAAAAAGGCAGAAGTAAACCTTGTTCTTCTTTCCTTTTTTATTCCACTTGGCTAAAATTATATCAGTTGGTCCCTCTTACACCCAAGGTGGTCTTCTGTCTTAAGTAAGTCAGTCATCTAGACACACCCAGAACTGTGCTAACCCAACCTTCTAGGTGTATCTTAGTCAAGTTGACACCACAATTAAGTGTCATACAGAGGATAAGGAGACTCTATACCCATCTGTTATCTTTTTCAAATCCAGTGAAGCCAACCAATCATTGACTGAAATCTTCAAAGCTTTGAACTCAAACATTTTTTCTTTACAAATCAATTATTTCAGATATTTCCTAGAATCACAGAAAGCTGACTAACAGAAAATTGGTGCTAAGAGGTGAGTATGTTTCTGGGACTGTATCTGAAAATGTGATTCAGAACACTTTAGAATTGGTTTATGGGCAGAACTTGGAAAAATTTGGAGAAGCAGAGTAGAGAAAGCCTACAATGCTGTAAGTAAAGCTCAGTAGATTATTGTGAAGGCAAAGAACAGAATGCTGATTGAAGTGTGGATAGTAAATGTTATACTCATAAGGTTTTCAGATGAAAATGGTAATTCTATTGGAAATTGAATTGGAAGTCATTTTTGTGACACTGTGGCAAAGAATTTGAATACATTATCTCCATACCCTGAGACTTTCTAGAAGGTTTAGCTTAAAGGTGAGAGACTAACTTACTTGATAGAGGAAATTTCAAAGTAGCAAAACTTCAAGCAGGTACATCGGCATTGTAGGCTGCTATCAAAAAAGATTTATAATGAGAATAAGGAACACTGAAGAATAGAGCAGAGACTTTTCGAAGTCTTGCAGTTTGATCGGAAAAGGAGCTTGCTAATGCTGCATCTAAAATGGGTGCAAGTTGCTAAAGAGATCAGCACCTTTGAAAAGAAGCCAAGCACTTTTGTCACCAGGACATTACAAAGCGGGATTCACGGTCATCTCAGCCACAGCATCACAAGCTCAGGGAGATAAAAATGCAAATTTATTCCAAAGGCTTTCCAGAACAAATTCCTTTGAGAAGGGGGTTCTGGGCACCTCATTCACCCAAGACTACCAAGGAAACTAGTGCTGGTAAGTGACTCAGCAATGACTTGATTCCAGTGGGCTAAGGTGGTAAACTTTCTGTAGGCAATAGATTTTGTGTCACAGTTGTTATGTTGGATTTGCATGCATGCAGAATTTAAGAGTTGTGAGTCCATGAAGGCTTCCACTAGGATTTCAAAGGAAACCCTGATTGGCCAAACTGTGTGTGGCACAATTATATTACCTGTGCATATAGTCTCTCACAGGGTAGGACATGGAGGAACCCAAGTGAAATCAAAGTTGCAATTGGAACTTTAGAAAGTTAGAGATGCCAGGAACATAGACTGCTGAGATGAGAGAAGCTTCAGGTAATGGTCAAGGTCAATTTGAGAGAGAGGCCATGAGTACTGTAATCATCAGAGTTCTATAAGGAGGGCTACCCAGACCCTGGGGAGCCTACATCCTGCCTTCATGTGCTCTGGATGCCAGATACACGGCATTAGAGTTTAATGTGTACTCTTCTGTATTTTAGTTATGCTTTGGTCTAAACTCTCTATTCCTTGATCTGTCCCTTATGCAATAGAAATATATACATGCTCCCTGCCATCACGTGCTGTATGACCTCAGACTCAAAAGCAATGGGACTGACAAATTGTGGCCTAAAATCTACCAAATTATGAGCAAAAATAAATCTTTTCTTTTTGTAAATTGATCACCTCTGGTATTTGTTACAATAATGAAAAGTCAAAGGACATAAAATATGACTATAAGATACACATACAATTAAGATGTGGTATTAGGAATAATGAACAACATGAGAAAGAAATCAAAGAAAACAGAAACATTTTTAATGATGCTAAGTGACAAATTCTTCATAAAAGAAGAATATACTTTTATATACTTCATGAAAGTTTATACTTTTTTCCATGAAGAATCATAAAATCAAACACAAAACCAATAGGTAAAATTTATTATTTCACGTATTAAAAAGTTAAGAGCCAGAATGATTTAAGAAGTTGATAATCCAGGGGTATACTAACATAATCAATGAGCTCTGTATTTATGATTTGTCATCTTCATTGAGTTACTTTGCTTTTTATGGGCAAAAATGGTTACAAAATATAGAAATGCATAAAGTAGATCCTATCCTTCTGTTTATTTTTCAGATACACTTTATTCATAGGACACAGCAAGTGTTTTTTCTCAGTTTATTTGCTAGCTACATAACAGGTTCAAGTCCAATTCCTAGTTCTTTGTTCAACCATACTTTATTTATTAGAGCTAAGAATAATTTAAAACTGCATGGATATGCAATATATGAATGAAATTGTGCTTTTGTTAATAAAGAAGGCAAGAAATGGTTACTATTAAGCAAACAATGCCATCTACTCCATTTTGTATTCACACTGTGTCATAAAACAGTCCCTTAGATTAAAATCAAATAGATTTAAAACCATACACACTGAAGATGCATCCGCTTAAATAATTGTGACTCTAGGCCTCTTAAATCTATCACTGACAATGACCATAGACACAGTATAATGAAAACTTTAAAAAGAGACAGTTGATTTGACTGAATTCAGGGTACTCCTCATATTTATTGTTCTGCAGCCACTTCTGTTCATCCTCAAATCTCACTTTCTTCACCTAGATAAAAACAAAAATGGTAAAAATCCTTTGTGGTGACATTTGCAGTGCCATTCTAAAATAGCTACCCTGATTATTTTTGCCTTTCCTTTATGATCTTGTTAAGCTCTTTGGACTTGCAGTTTTCACGTCCACATGTAAGGAGTTGAGAAATCTCCATTCCATCCTAAAAGTAAAATGTCAGTGATTGAAAAATAAACAACTGTTCTTAGGTGAGGTGAGGATAGAAATCCAACCATTGGCCCCAGTATTTCAGAGAATTGAGAAAATGCAGCAGGCCATGAATCACCTAATCAGAGACTCTTGAGTGGCGAATGCCACTCAGGAACTGATGCTTAGAGAGGACAACCCAGACAATAGTTGATGAATTGCTGGAGGCTCTATATAAATAATTCTGGAAGTTAAGAATTCCGGAGAAATCCAGCCATAGGGCTCCTGCACTTTTGTCACACTTGTCGGCAGGCCCTTGATGAGATTCTCACAGTAAATACTAAAACAAATTCCCTCATCCTTCCAACACAGTTAAGGGAAGAGAACATTTTTGCAAAATGTCAGAACATTCTATTCTTTACAAGGCCTCCACTCAGGAGAAACTGGTTAATCAGAGCCTACTATAATAGGTATTATCAGAAACTAACCTGGGAGAAAGGAAATGCTCAACTCTTGACAATATGTGTGACAGAGAGCCATCTCATCCACCCTAAAAAGGGAGAAAGAAACTAAGAAGTACTTATGAAGTTCAGTCAAAGGTCACTAAAAGACTGAGACCCAAATACAATGCAAAGTTTTGTTTCTAATATGGACACCTCTTTAGTTAATGTCTATTTTTCAAAGATGTTCTTTGAGTGTGACCAATGACTGGTCTTTGCCTCTGTCCGAGGATTCAACCACCTTGCCTTACTTGATATGGGAGGTTGTAGCATATTTGACCCACTACCTAGTTTTCTAGGAATGGGCCATCATATTGTTAAAGACTTTAAGGAAATTCAGATATTGACATACCAAGAAAACTAATTAATAATAACAGCTATTGTGGAGGACCCCCACACTGCCCTCTCCAGGCCCAAATGTGATTGTGCTTACTAGCAAGCAGCACAGGCCATGTAGGGGTCACTTCCCTTAATTAGCTTTCAGTTTAATTAGTGAATCTGGCCAAGGCCAAGGCTGTGTACGTGTCTTCATGGTAGCAAGCAGGTGGCATGTTGGGCTAGCATTGCTCTTCACCAATGGCCACAGTTGAGCCCAGAGAGGCAGGCCCTGAGACTATGGAGTTAGGATATGAGATCACATTTCCACTGAGGCCTGTGTGGCTGCAAAGAAAATTCTTTCCCAGAATTGGCTACAAAGCAGTTTACCTATCAACCACAACCTGAATCTGGCTGTTTCATTCCTTTCACAAGAATGCTTTTTTCCCTCTTTTAAAAGCCTGGCCTGCCTAGCCACTTGTCTAGCACATCCAGCAATAATCCCCTCACCATTTTCCTCAATATGAATAGAATCATTAAATACTGAGGTTCTGACTGCCTTGTGGCCTTTTGTTCCCCATGAACAGCGGGTCATCCCAGTTCCCCATTGCATTGCCATTTTGTCTCTTGCTCTTTCTCTTTACCATGTTCTTAAACATCTTTCAGGACATCAGGGATTTACTGCAGGAGTCTCTAATAAGTTATCACCTTGGCTCTAGTAATAAAATCAGCATCATTTATAGTACCAAATACAAATTGAATATTGACAAACCATAAAGACCAATAAAGTACCACCCTTATCCGCATATGTAACAGAGATGTATAATTATAGTATGCACACTTAAACAAATCAAATATTGACCTACTATTAACCTACAGTAAATATCTACTAAATGGAAAAATTTTATCTTTACTAACAGTGGCATAAAGTTAATTAGCTATCTAGAGAATTATAAAGTTTAGTAGTTTTACTGGCAAAAGTAGAATGAGTGGGGAACTAACAAATGAAAAAGGTAAAATTTGAAAAATTAATCAATTCAATATGTGGAGGAGAAAAAAAGTGAGATAAAGGCCTAACGAGGAGTATAAGGAAATTGATAGAGACCTAGAACAGTTGCAAGAAAACAAAAGTTAAGCAGAATGCAAAAATGGAAAATAAAAGAAAACTAAGAAGGAAGAAAAAAATCTGAAAGAGATAAAAGAGGAACTAAAGGTGAAGAAAGATATGAAAATATCCCAAACCCAATAAACCCAGTGAAGGAAAGACAAAAGTAATACAAAATAGTAAAGTCAAAAAAAAATTAAGTCAAAGAAAATATTCCTGTGTTACTGAATGAGTGTTCTCTTTTCAAAAGCTGCAATTTTGGGATCCAGTCAGTCACAACTTTCTGTATCCAGCTTTAGGGTCTATGGGTTTTTCAGGTGCATTCTCTGCACCAGAGGCCTGTCTACACATTTCCTCCAGATTGTGGTTACTACTGGGCCAAGGCATTTCCTTGGTCCCCTTGGTAGATGGGGAACATGATCAGCTCTCTGCTATCTGCTAGATGTAGGTATCAGGGCATTTGTTTGAGTCAGCTATGGGATTTAGTGTCTGAAGTCGTGGAGCTTCATTGCTCTGTTCTCTTCTTAGCCATTGTCCTCTTCCAGAAACAGGTTGCTAAGTCAGTCCTCACTTCTGCTGCCCAGTGACAAGGGGAAGCGAAATGCAGAGCAGGGCTGGAGCTGTAAATGCTCAAGTCATGGGGCACTACATATCAGGCAGGGACCTGCTTCTCCTGCAGTGGGGACGCCCCTTGGCTCCGTGCTTCCATGGGGGTAGGGGTATTGCTCATTCTGTGTGGGTCTGCATATGTCTATTCTTATGTGTGCTTATATCTAAAGCACTTCACATATACACCTTAGTTTATAGTTTCAGTTAATCCTGATCTAAAGCTGTTACATGGAAAATTCCAAAAATAATTTATTCATGAGTTTTACATTTTTCACCATTCAAGCAGTGTAATGAAATCTTGCACTGTCCTGTCCTGTTCTAACCAGGAAATAAATCATTTCTCTGCCCCATGTATCCCTACTGTTATGCTATGCACCCATTAACTGCTTAGTAACTCTGTTGACTATCAGCTTCACTGTTATAGCATCATACTGCCTGTGCTCAAGTAACCCTTGTTTTACTTAGTAGTGGCCCCAAAACTCAAGATATGCTGGCAATCAGAATATGCCAAAGAGAAGCTATGTAACACTTTCCTTTTGTAGTAAAGGAGGAAACTCATTGACTTAGTAAGAAAAGAAAGATAATTACATATGGAGATTACTAAAATCTATAGTAAAATAAAATATTTGAAAGGCCAATCACATTTAGAAAGCTTTCTTATTATATATTATTATAATTGTTCTATTTTATTAGCAATTTTTATCCCTTCCTGTGTCTAATTTATGATAAACTTTATCACAGATTTGTATATATGAAAAGACCACAGTGGCATATATAAGGCATGTCTGAGGCAGAAGACATTTCTTGAATGTGGGTGTCTTGGAACACATCCCAGTGGTTACAAGGACTCCTGCAAGTAAAATGAAACATTGCAATGCTTCAAAGGACAGAAGGAAAGAATTATGATCACTTTGTTGTATAAGGAACATACATACCTGAGAAGTGGAAGGATGCTAATTCAAAGTGGACTTGGCTTAATTTTAAATATATATCACAATTTCTTATAATTATATATATATATGAAAAAAGTAGTGTCAGGCCTAAAAAGCTGAGTTAAAATAGAAAAAGTAACAAATACAGTGAATTTCAATCTAACTATATCAATAATCTCTTTATATGCACACACACACACACACACACACACACACACACACATATATATATATATATATATATATATATATATTCTTGACAGTTTAATTCCCATTCCTCTACCCTCCCTTCAATCTCTCCCCATCCACAGATCCTCTTCCAGTTTCCAGGAAGTCTAGAAATTATACTATTTCTGCTCTCAAAACACAATGGAATTAAGCTAGAAATCAGTATCAAAAATAAAATCTGTAAAAATGCAAAATACATTGACAAAACAAATTTTTAAATAATTCATGGCTCAAAAAATAAATATGAAGATAAATTAAAAAAATGATTTTCCAGCCAAATGAAAATGTAAACAACTTACTAAAACTGGCAGGATGCAGCAACAGCAGTGCATAGAGAAAAATGTATAGAATTTAATGCATATATTAGAAAAGAAAAATATCTGAGACAATCCTCAATGTTCCCACCTTATAAACTCAAAAGAGTGAATTCAATCTAAATAAACAAAAAGTAAATTAAAATTTTGAACAGAAATCAATGAAATTGAACAAAGAAAGTCAACAGAGGAAAAATAAGATGATTCTTTGAAAAAACTAATTAAAATCAGTAAGTCTTTAGCCACACTAAAAAAGAAAGTGTAAGGGCACAATTTACTAATATTGGAAAGAAAAGAGGACTGTCACTTTGGATTCAATGATATGAACAGCGTGATAAAGAAACACTAAGGACAATTTTATGCTTTCATGTTTAATAACCTGGGAGAAATAAATTAATTTCTCATCAACCAGAGCACATGCAAAAAATTTTAGGCAATTTATATAGATCAGTATTTATTTATTAAGTTAAATCAGTAAATAAGAAGCCTCCAAAATAGAAGACATATGGCTCAGATGGATTCAATAATCTCTACCAAACATGTAAGGAAGAAATTATACCAATTTTCTACTATCTCCCTGAGAACAGCTAGAGGAAGACTTTTTAACTCATTCTTTGAGGCTGATTTTATGCTAATATGAAAAACATACAAAGACATTGCAATAAAAGAAAACAGATCAAAATCTGTCATGAGCACAGATACAAAAACCAAATATTGGTAGATAAAATTTAAGGAAATACACTCCATGAACAGGTGAGACATCCCAAGTGGGAAAATTTTGTTCAGCATTTGAAACTCACTTAATATAATCCATCCCATCAACAGAATATAAAAGAAAAAAATCACCATACCATTTTCATAGACACAAAAAAAGGATTTGACAAAATCCAAAATCCATTCATAGAAAAACAAAAAACAAAACAAAACAAAAAAACCCCAAAACTCTCAGTAAACTAGGAATAAGGGAAAATTTCTTCAACCTGAAAAGTAACAAAATAATGTATACAAAAGTCTGTACAAGTAACACCACCAAGGTAAGGAACATGATATGAATTCTGCCTTTAAGCGTGGTATAAGAAATACCAGCTAATGCAATAGGATAAGAATCAGAAAGAAAATATGTGCAGATCAAGAAGGAAGAACTAAAACTCTTTGAAATAAAATGGGATTATCTGGTAGGAAATTCAAAGTAATCAATAAAGAAAATCTTTGTGAGGCTAGATGTACAGTCATACACTACTTCCTAGCATACGCCAGGCCCTGAATTTGATCCCCAGACCCAACAGACAACCACAATTCCTTCTACTAATAGCAAGGTTACAAGATCTAAGGTATGATACTCAACTGATTTGCTATATACCAGCAATAAAAAAGTGATATTTAAAATAAAAAATATAATACATTCACATTAACACTCCCCAAGTTGGTGTAGATATATGACTAAAAAATGTCCAGGATCTATATGCAGTAACTATAAATCTTTGATGAAATACATCAAAGAAGAGCTTCACAAATGGAAAAACATTTCACATTTATGAGTAGGAGGACTCAGAATTGTCATGAAATCAGTGCTCCCCAAATTGATCTATAGAGTAAATACAATAATAGACAAATTTCCAAGAAGACTTTGATATTTGGAGAATATCAACAAGCTGAATATAATGTTTACATAAAGAAGCCAAACACCTAAAACTGCCAACACAATTAGGAGTAGAAAAGGTTGGAGGACTGACACTACTCAACTTCCGGGTATACTATGAAGATACATCAATGAAAACAGTGTAGCACTGGCAAAATAATAGACAGAAACATGGGATGAAATAGAAAGCTCAGAAACAGACCCAAGTAAATGTGGTCATCTGATTATTGATAAAGAAATGAAGGCAAGGCAAAGGAGAAAAGATACTCTTTTCAAGTAATGGTGCTGGAAAAACTGGACATCCGTTTACAAAATAAAGAGAAGAATAAAACATATTTATTTTATACCCTCACAATAACTGAGAAAAATTAGTCTCAGTCTTAGCTAAATGTAAAACCCAGTACCACAAAACTATTAGAAGATGACATGGGAAAATTTAAATGATTGTGAGTTTGGTGATGAATTTTTAGACAGAATGCTAATCCAAGAAAGAGACTGATAAATTCACCTTCATTACAGTGAAAGGTTTCTCCTCGACCAATGACAGTGTCTGGTGGGAAAAGAAGTTATATTCAGACACTGAAATATTACTTAGTTGTCAAACGAAAGAAACTATTAAACTATCAAAAGACATGGAAGAACCTTAAATGCATAGTGCTAGTGCAAAAACATAATTTGAAAATGCTACAGGCTACATGGCTCCAACTACACATCATTACTGCAAAAGAAAAAAATAAACTCAAGAGATAATAAAGAGACCGTTGATTGGAAGGGTTGAGAGCGGGCTGTCAGCAGAACTTGAGGAGCACAGGATTTTTAGGATAGTGAAAATGCTCTGTACAGTGTAGTAATTCTGGCAACTTATCATTACGTAATTGTCCAGACTCATAGAATACACAATGCTAAGAGGAAAGCTGAAGGTAAACCACTTATTTCACTTAACCCTGATGTGTTAATATAGGTTTATCAGTAGTAACAAAATTACCACTCTTGTACGGGATGTTGACAGTTGGTGATGCTATCTACCAATAACTGCAGGTGATATTTGGGAAATCTCTGCACCCTTATCATAGTTTTGTTGTGAATATAAAACTTCTCTAAAACTAAAATTCTTTTTTAAAACTATGAATTTTAGAAATGTATCTTCTTTTGTGTGTCCCTAGTATCTAGTACAATGACAGAGTCAATACCCAATAAGTACAGCTAACGACTAAAGGACTATGTTAGAAAAATATGTATCGAAGGCATATTTGTCATATACTACACTCAACAATTGTTAAAGCAGTTCTATTTCACTTTTTGATAGAGATAATTCTCATTTAATTTACATGGTGTTCCCTGGAATGGGAAGTTATTAGAAAGCAAGCAATATGCTTGATATTGCTAGAGTCAGGTCTTGTCTCCTTCACAATTACCCTGAAAAATTGCTTTCTTTTGTTAATCCTCAGTCTTCAAACTTGTAAAATGGACACGTTACCTACCTTATAGTGCTTTTGTAATGTTATGATTATCGAGAAGTCGTCCAAGAGTCCCTACAGTCAATATTGGGAACCTGGCCAAGAATCCCGATTGTCTGTCACTAGAATGCTGCGAGAAAAATAAAAAACAGAGACAAGTATTCCTTCAGTGGCTGAAAGTCAATCTCTGGATCCGACTTCTCCCACTCCCAAAGCAGCCACTATTTATTCAGTACATACAGTGATAGGTGGGCTAGCAAAGGATTACAATTCATCCCAAGATTCTGACTCCAGAGGGTGTAGATAATCTTACATTTAGAAGTATCTTGACCAGAGTATAATCCTGTGATGATTTAAGAAGGCATAGATGATGTTATGCTTAGAAGAGTCAATGGGAAACATCAGATGGGTGGTACCAATAGTCTTAATCCTCTCTTTTATCCCATAGGGAAATATGTAAATTTAGCCATTGTGAATTTGTGGTCCTCAACAATAATGGTTATACATCTCTTAAAAATACCAATTCAGTAAAACAGTGTGTCAGAATCCTGTATGATAATGATAGACTAAGAATCATTGAAAGTATTAGTTGTGATCTCATGTGATCTGGGATCATATGTGGCCAGATACACATATTACAATAAATTAAACATAAATCTGATTTATTTGAAACCCACTACCAATACCATTAACTAGCATTTCTATAGTGCTTACTTTGTACTAGGATCTTTTCCTAGTATTCCTTGCATTCATTTATGAAAATCGCTTCATTACTCCATTTTACAAATGGTAAAATTGACTTTTACATAGAACAAAATTATTTCCCCATGGCTATACACTTTATGAGAGGCAAAAACAAATTTTATACTGATATCTTCCTGAATTCAGAAACAGTTTACCCATCAATCACAGTATAAGCTTATACGCCTGGTGAGCATCAAGCAAGGCATGAGAAGCAATCAGGAAACAGGACATTTGTGGTTCTTGTAGTGAGATAGTAATGAAACATTTTAGCTGAAAATTTCTCTTTACTATAAAATATTATTTGTTAAAGGAGACATTAAAACCTAGTCTTGTTTCAGTATTGAGAAGCAATCTCTGCATAATACCTTATTATAACAACTTGCATTGTCATTTAAAAAAATTAGGTTTATCTTGCTAGTAAGGCAGAATGTTATTTTAATATCAAACTAACCACCAATGAAATCATTGACTGCATCACGGCAAAAGCAGAACACTGGAGAAATGATTCAAAGTTTTCACTTTTAGTTTATTAAAAAAATAAAATTCCTACTGATGGAAAATACAAAATAATATTCTTCAGGACTGAGTTGCTCAAACTATAGAAATTAGATAAAGTAAATGTTTTAATGTTATACCGACCAATAACATTTTGAAAAGAATTCAGCAGAGCACACTGGTAAACTCAATTTCTAATGGGTTTTCCTTAAAGTCCTTATCTTATTCAAACAATCACTCTGTTAACAAAGAAAATATAGTCTTTTGTGCTTGTGAGCCAGCGTTTGCATACTGTCTTCCACGTAGCAGGTGCCCAATAAACGCTCCCTGAATGAGCAAAGAATGAATGAAGATACAAGGAATGCAAATTTATACCTGTCTTGGAGGGAGCTGCATTAGTTTTGGATACTGTGTAGACATAAACAGGTTTTTAAGAAATCAAGGCACAAACTTGAATATTTAAATGAAACTCAAAGCAAAACTCTAGGACAGTTGATGGAAAGTTCTTCAGGAATCAGTTACACAGGGCAGTATGAGGCTATAAAGGATCATTACCCACAGAAAGCAACAATTAATGGTGAATCAAACCTCACCTGCCCCATAGTCCATGAGGTTGGAATAATTTCAAAGTATTAGAAAAATGAGCATGACAGAGAGATTATACTCATAAGTAAGTAGTTTGGTCCGAAATTTAAAAATATAAATCAAAAGATAAGCTATTGCAACCCCCTAACTAAATTCTAGGCATTTCTGACTTCATGAAGACTGACAGTCATCTGCAAAGTTGCAGTTCAGTCTGCCTCATGTTGGGTAAAATAATATCCAAGGTACAGAGGTGCTGAAAGCCTTAATTGTTGTTAGTCAAGGGAATTGACAATCTTGGATAGAAAGCACTTAGTGAAAAGTAGAATTGTAATCAATGTCATTGTCATTTGAACTACATTGTTTGCAGTGTAACCAATTGTGAAACCAACATAAATTCTAAAACTAAATTAGAAAAACAGATGCTTCTTTTGTTTGGAAATTTTAGTCCCATCTAGCCCTATTGTATATCATTTTCTTTGACTTACACCAAACAGAAAGAAAAATCACAGAGCATAATATAAAAATGCAGAAACATATTTAGCAAATTTGTGGATTTCATAAGTCATTTATAAACTTTGGATTTACAAACAATTTCAAAGCCTTTTGAAAATATTTATAAACACAACAATCTCTATAATGCTACATATAATTATACTTTGCCTTTTCAAAAGCATATTTCAGAGATACAGTTTATGCAGAATATCAAGTTTCTTATTTGGGGTTTGTCTTGGAGACAGTGAACAATTTTTCAATCTGTCTCCAGTGGTGCTCATGATTAAGCTAAATATATTGGGGCAATCAGAATAAAGTTTTATCTTATGCATAATGTTTAAACTGACTTGGGACATTAGGAAGTGGATGTACAGACTGGAATTTAATTTCACTTCACCAAGTTCCAAAGAATTTTTGTTTCTCCACAATCTTAAGTATATTTAAGGAGATTAGAAAGTTTACTTTTAATGTCTTCAACCTACCAGACTTCTTGTAATTTAAAAACTACCATCCCTAAATTTGCATGAAATCATTGGCATTGTATATTCACGTGCAACTTCAATTCTAGGCCCATGTATGATACTAATGTTAAAAAAAAAATACCCAGAAATATTGATGTTTTTAAAATAAAATACTCTCCCAGGGCATGTTCAAGAGGATATAGGAGGTGCAGACAACCACGTGCACATTCATACATCTGATAAGTGCTAGGAGAAGCAGAAACACTTTTATGTTTATGATCTTAATTTGAAGCAATCAAAAAGTGTAAACAATAAAACGTGGTTTGCCAAAGTTTACAGAGTATCATTGCATGTATAAATTTAAGGATTTATTTTTTGCTTTAATCCCACAGTTTGAAGTGCTTCTGTTTTGTTTATATCAACAACATTTTACCTGCAGTAACTTTTTAAAAAGTCATCTGGCTTGCAGATCAAAACATGCCCAAAATACTAGATCTCTGTGTGAACAGAATATAAATTAATCAGAACTTCAAGCAGTCAGTTTTCTGGTTGTTGCAAATGGGATAGCACAGGTGCACATAGATTACATGGCAGTTAATATGATGTAGGAAACCTCAACTTGCTCCCCAAATGTCTTTGTGTTACAACAGGATCAAAGGCGGGTGACAGAATGAGTAGCTTTCCGGGGCTAAACTTGAACTTTGACTCTTGCTATTCCACTCTTGCAAAGCAGCGCCAGTGCATATTGCTTCATCTGTGCATTTGTCGTCAACAAATGATCTTGTCCTGATTCTTTACTCTTATGCCTGAAATGATGAAATGATGCATTTATATATGAATGTTTTAAGAATGTGATAATACAATACATGCATACTTAGAGATACAGAATATATGCTTGATAAATCTCAATTCTTTACTGTTTTCCTCTCTACATTTCCTCATTTCCAAACATAGCAAAGCAAAATAAAAAAAAATACTGAACTCTAAGAGTAAGTAAAATAAAGGATATTTTACTTTTTGTGTAATTATTCTAATGTTAGTCAGCTACAAAATAACTACCATATCAATTCATCATTCAGAACACAGGAGTCACTCGACTCACACTTAAAAGTTTAGTAAATTCAACTGTCTTTGAAAAATGAAAGAAAAATCAAGCTAATGATTATAAGAAAGAATAATTTGAAGACTACAGAACAATTTGATAGTCATAGAATATTCACTTCACCATTCCAGGAATGGAGCATGAATCCTCATCAGGCAAGAAGTAGAAGACCTGACTTGGGTTTCAACTTATTCATTGTCTATCACTGAGTAGAACACAGTTCTATTATCCAGAGATTTTTATTTCAGTGCAGTATTATACCTAAATTCACGTCAACAATTTCATCTGAAACTCTACAGGGGAAACAATAATCTATTCCAGTGCTGAAGGAAAATATTGCTTTTCCAATCTTCAACATGAGAATTTTCAATAGCAATAGAATATATATATATAATATATATATATATTCAAATATAGATAGATATACAATGTATACCATAGACATACACATGTGTAAAATTTTCTTCTTGCTAAATGATTTTAGAACTTAATTGACATTTATTTTGTCACTATACTGCATTAAGATTTAAGTGTACAATCTGGCATTGTGTTACATCCTTATAATTCCAGAATTCGAGGACACTGAGACAGAGGATTGTAAATTCAAGACCAACCTAGGCAAATTAGCAGTTAAATGAGACCATATCTCAAAATAAAAAATCTTATGGCCAGGAATTTAGCTTAGCACTTCTAGCACTTGCCTGATAAGTGTGAGGTTGTGAGTTCAATCCCTGGTACCAAAAATAAATAAATAAATAAATAAATATTTTTAAAAGGGTCAAGATGTAAATCAGTGCAAAGTTTATAGGCTTAATCCCCAGTACAGACAACACACACACAAAAAGATTTAAAACATAGTAGAATATTGTTAAGGAACATAAAGAAAAGAAAAGAAGATGGTATACTAAAATGCACTGTATGTGTAGACAGATAATTTTTATTTGTTGTTACTAAGAAGAGAATATTTTTACAGATGGGTTATCAAATTTATGTAACAAAATATTTTCAAATTTGTGATTTAGAACTAAATCTGAAAGAGAACGCAGATAGTAAATAGTAAATGTTGAACAAATTACATAGACGCGCATTAATTGAGATCCTAATACAAAAAGTGAGTATATTTGCATTATCTATAAGGTAATGTGAAGGCAAAATAATTGTGAGCTTCAGAAGAGAGGCCCAAACAAGAAAATATTGAAAAATATTTGGGAATATATTACTAGCTAAGAAAATCACTCTTACACACATACATACATGCACCACACTGCCCACCCCCCCACACTCCCATACACGCATACCAATTACTCATATTTTCAGGACCAAAACAAAAAAATAATTAAAACAAATAGTAGTGATAAGAGATAGATATGGTTGGAACATAGCAAGAGTTAACAGAGGTGTGTGAAGTATTTGGGACATCAAAGATAAAATTTCTTCTGAAATTCATTATCTAGACAGTCAGACACTTACTCTTCCCCACTTCTAAGAATTACGTGATACTTTAGGCAGATGGCATTACGTATTAATAGTTGATATTTAGTGTAACAGACCATAAATCTCTTTCAAGGTAGTTGTAATCATATTTTCAAGGTATTGCCATTAAAAGTAGAAAAAAATTGAGGGGCACCTCACTGAAGACCATAGTTAGCTAGTGTGTCATATACATGACAGCTAGGTATCCTGTCCTTCTCTGCACATTGAAGTCTAAATTCCAGCCAAAATGAGCCCACAGTGAGTTGTGGTTATGTAGAATTGATAGAAGAGGAACACTCAATAAAGGGGAAAAAAAAAGAAAAAAGAAAAAAAAAGAAAAAAAAAACAAGCAAGCAAGCAAGCAAGAAAGAAAGAAAAGGAAAAGCTTCGAGAGAGAGAAGGGAAGCAGCTAGTGTTTGCAGAAATAAAGACGTTTCAGGTAAAGACTTGACCATTCAGGTATCTGCTGAATAGGAATGATGGAATAGAGTAGGTGTTGGAGGCTGACCAGATTCTCTCTTATCTATAACTGCCTATTTATGCAGAATAAGGAAAATCGATAGATGATGATTACCAAATACCTTCACAGAAATAGTCCTGAAGGATAGTCCCAAATGAAACCTTCATCTTTTCATACTTTGTTAAGCTAGGATTTTGAAACAGAAATGAGGTTATTAGCACAGAAGACCTATCTAATATCCAGAATACAATATAACAGATAGCAGTATCTTAAAATTTGGCTGAAAATATTGAAAGTAACCACTAAGATAGTTAGTCAAAAAGTGAATACTGCAAGAGATATTTAAACTGAAAATAAAATAAATACAACAGATAGTAATAAATAAAAGAAATGGAAGACAGTTACATACCTGTTATCATAAATGACAAATAATGTGAAGAAAAAGAATAATAGAGAAGATGCCTGATAATTATTAACAAAAAGAAAATGAGAAAAGCAGTTATAACAATTGTTGATGTCAACTTGCATATTAACTTGGGATTTTAGTACTCAATGGAGTAAACCTGCAATCTTAGTAGAAAAAGCTAAATAGATATTGTGAATATTCAGTTATGCCATGTGTTGAAACTTAGACTTCAAAAATAAAAATAAAATAAAATAAACTAATAAAAAGAACCTTAGACTGCAGAGTTGGATAGGCATATCTCAAAGGAAACTGTCTACAGAAAGTACAGAGACAGATCCAGATATGCATGAAATATAAATTTGTGGAGATATCTGTGAATCAGAGACTGGATACAAACTGGTAGCAGTTTATTGGAACCAAAGAAGGGAAGACATGAAAGTAATACTTATTTATGTGGAATACTTAAAGCTGTTCAACCCGAGAAAATGGAAAGCGCATTACTGATGTACATCGCAAATCATGTATAAAAACAAAGTATGGTGAGACGGTGAAATGTGGTCATATAGATTTATTACTTTTCTAATGCTATGTAATGAATTATCATGAGCCTTGCCCCGCCTGTCCATTTACTTGTAAAGAAAAATGTTACACATGGTTACTGAATTCTTGGTTCCAGCTCTCACCATGCCAAAATCAAGGCGCCAGTTAACTGAAGTCTCATTTGGACACATTGGTGAGGAGTCTTCTTCCAAGCTCTTTCAGTTTTTAGTCAAATTCAACATTTGTTGATTTGAGGACCGAGTTCCCTATTTCCTT